>MSJE01000297.1:0-272371 GCA_001931935.1 Aspergillus aff. floccosus IMV 01167
CCCCGGCGCGTTTTTACCTTCAAGGTTGTGTCGAGTGTCCATTTACGCAGACTCCTCGGCCTCGGCCTTGCGGGCGGCCTCGGCCTCCTCCTCCTCCTTCTTCTTCAGGAAGAGCAGCGCGTTGATCTTGTCCGTGATGGTGTGCTCGGTGCTCTTGGTGGCGATCTGCTCGCGGCCGATCAGGCTGGCCACGATGCTGGCGCCCACCACAAAGGTCAGCACGAACCGGTACATGCCGTACCAGTGGGGGGCACGGCCTTGGGCGGCCGCGCGGGCGTCATTGTAGTACAGGAAGGTGAACGCGAGGAACTGGCTGATCAGAGCGTACTCCACGGGGAGGAGCAGGGTCGGCCAGGCCACCGCGGGGGCAATCACACCGGCAGCGTAGCGCTTGTAGCCGAACTTGCCGCCGTAGCCGGCCCATTCAAGACCCCAGTGGATGGCGCCGAGGAAGGACAGGATCTGTAGTGGTTAATTGAGTCTGTAGGGGATGAGTGCAAACATGGTGACTTACGACGGCACCGTAGCCGACCTGGATGGGCTCGAGCATGTGGAGCATCAGCTCGGCGCTCTGACCGGAGAAGATCAGGCCGTCACCGAGAGCGGCGGCGCGGTTGGTCTCGTAGGCCAGGTACACGGTCTCGAGGGAGGTCGCAAGGTAGGGGATGACACCGGCCATACCGAGGTAGAGAGCCTCCTTGGGAACTTCCTGCAGGCTGAAGGTGTCCTTGATCACTTTCTATAACGCAAAACATGATTAGTCCGTTGAAGAAAGAAAGTCGGCTCTAGCGAAGTAGAGAGATAAAGAGAACGCCAATAGACGTCATATGCACGTACCGCCTCAGTCTTGATGCCGGCCATCATGTCAACGTCCTCCTCGGCGACCTTGCCGTCCTGAGACCATATCAGCAATTGATTCGCGAAAAGGAGGCCATTCAACCTCTCACCTTGGGGGTAGTGGAGGCATGGCGGACAAGCGCGGTGGTGACGGGCTTGCGAGCAGCCAGAGCCAAGCTGGGAGAGGTGGTCGGGCGGGCGGGATAGCGAGCGGACGAGGTCAAGGGAGCCTTGAACACATTGTTGGCGAGGGTCGAGCGGGCCACCGAGGCGTTAGAGCTGGAGATGGCCCGGAGGACAGAGCGGGTAGCAGCGGTTCTGTACAGCATGGTGATCGGGAGGGCAGCTATAATTTTTTTTGACCCCGAATTGGTCCGGGAGGAAGTTGATTAGCCGGGCAGGTTCTGGAAAGCTCGGACTGAGCGAGAGGTCGGGGGGCGTACCCAATTGAGCTGTAAACCTGGCAGGGAGGATGTGGGAGCGGAGATGAGGGTATTCACCCAAGAATTGGTCGAGATTGGACTCGTGGGAGTGGAGATGGAAGGCCGAGGAGACAGAGCTGAGGACGACAAATGGACGAGGTGATATTAAGCTGAGGTGCGGTCATGGTCGGGTGTGCGGCGGGCGGAAGAGACCCAAGCCGCAGGTTGTCCCGCGGGTAGGCCGCTTATGTCAGGCCGTCGGGAGAAACAGGCCCGGGAACGGACGAACTAACCCCGTTGGGCACCACGAGGGAAGGGCTGGTGCCCTAATGCAGCTAAACCGCAAACAGACAGCAACCCGCATGGGAAGGACGAGCGACCGACGTCACTGCCCTCTTCCCCCCCCTTATTATTATGACTTGAGGTACTGAAGTGGACTTGATTGCGGCCAAGTCCAGGCACCTTCCTGATCAATCAATCCAGCTTTATCTCTCCACGCAATTGGATGGGGCCCCCTCGTTGATACCCAAACTCCTCTCTTTCCAGCTGTCCTTTCATCTCATATTCCATCTACGTCGTCGACTCCATCTTCCCTCAGCTTGATCGCGCTTCGTCAGTCGCTGTTCGGCTGTATTACGTCTCCTTCCGTCTCGCAGTCGGCCCGCATCCTATCGCGTGCATCGCTGAGCCATCTTCCTGCATGGCTCTGGGTTCTCTGTTCAGCGAGTATAATTAGAACTCGCCTTCAGCGAGGTGACCTTCCCTTATATTCACTCTCAGCCTTCTATGTTTTGTATTAAGTTTTGATGTTCCCGTCGTGCTTCTCATTGTTTTGTCTCCGTTGACTCGACCCATTTGCCCAAGACTTTACATGCTGACACCTGTACCTTCGCAACAGGTCGGCTCCCTGGGTTATTTCACCATCTCAAGGTAGTCCGCGACCATGTTGGAAGGCGTGGTAGCCAACTTGCTCAACCGCTTCCTGGGCATCTACGTCAAGAATTTCGACGCCAAGCAGCTCAACATCGGCATTTGGTCCGGCGATGTCAAACTCCGCAATCTCGAGCTGCGCCGCGAAGCCCTAGACCAGCTTCGTCTGCCCCTCAACGTCGTCGAAGGCCACCTCGGTGAGCTCACCCTATCCATCCCTTGGTCTAACCTACGAGGGAAGCCTGTCAAGGTCGACATCGAAGATGTGTTTCTCCTCGCCGCCCCCAAGGAGGACGCCGACTATGACCCCGAAGAAGAGGAGCGAAGGGCGCAGACTCTCAAGATGGAGAAGATTGAGAGCGCCGAGATTCTCAAGGATCGCAACGCCGAGGGTATGAGCCAAGAGGAACAACGCCGGAACCAGAGCTTCACCCAGAGTCTCGTGACCGCCGTTGTCGACAACCTCCAGATTTCCATCAAAAACGTGCACTTCCGCTACGAAGATTCCGTCGCCTCCCCCGGCCACCCGTTCGCCGTGGGCTTGACTTTGAAGGAGCTCAGTGCCGTCAGTACCGATTCAGAATGGAATCCCACCTTCATCCAGTCGACCTCCGGAACGACGCATAAATTGGCTATCCTAGGCGCCCTTGCAGTCTATTGGGACACGGATGCGGAGCTTATGGGAACGGGCCGAGGTTCAGATGTCGGCGCAGAAGCGCAAGGCACAAGTCATGCGGAGTTAATGGAACGGCTACGATCCGGCATTGACGACGAGGAAAATAAACAGTTCATGCTCCGCCCCGTCAGTGGCCGTGCTGGCTTGGAGCTAGACAAGTCCGGAAAACATGATAAGCCCGCCATCAAGACCCGGCTCTTATTCGATGAGCTGAGTTTTGTCTTGGATGATCACCAATATCGCGATGCACTGATGCTCGTGGACCTGTTCCACTACTTCATCCGCCATCAAGAATACAAGAAGCTCCAGCCCAAATGCCGACCGAAGGAAGATCCCCGTGCGTGGTTCAAATTCGCCGGAAATGCCGTCCTCAGCAAGATTCACGATCGGAACAAACGTTGGACCTGGGGTTATATCAAAGAACGTCGGGACGATCGGATCGCCTACATCGACCTCTTCAAAAAGCAGAAGAGGGAGGGCTCTTTATCGGGACAGGATCTTGAAGAATTCGACCGATTACAGCATAAGCTTAGCTACGAAGATATTCGATTTTGGAGATCATTGGCCCGAAACCAACTGCGCAAAGAGAACGTGGGCATCAAGAAACCTCAACGAGCTCAGACATGGTCTGAGTGGATCTGGGGCGCAAAAAAGGAAGAGTCTGAGGAGACAACCATGACCGAGGAGCAACGCCAGGAGCTTTACAATGCTATCGATTGGGATGAGAAGAAAGCGATTGCAGAAAGTGTCGATGTTCCTCGGGAATGGGTGAAGCTTCAGGTGAACTCTGGCCTGAAAGCTGGCAGTTTCACGCTGAAGCGCGACCCTCACGGAAAGGGCAATGAAGTCATGAAGCTCGTGTTCGACGACTTGCGGGCAAAGGCTCTACAGCGCCCCGACTCTCTTTTCCTCGATGTCAACCTCGGAGGGCTGAGGGTCTATGATGGAACGACCGAGGGAAGTCTCTACCCTCAGATCGTCAAGGTGAAGGACTCCCTTCCCGTGCCAAAGAACCGGTTGTCCCAGATATCGGGCAATGAGGAACTGGAGTCCGAAGTGGGCGATTACAGCTTAGGCGATGAAGACACCCTCTTCCACCTGCAACTTGAGAAGAACCCACTGGAGAGTGACGCCGACTCAGTGGTCAAGGTCAAGTTAAAGAGTATCGAGGTCATATACAACCCCAAGTTCCTAGTTGAGATTGTCAAGTTCTTCGAGCCCCCGGAGCGACACATGGAGTCGATCGGTGCTATTTTGGACACCGCCGGAGCTACCGTGGAGGGTATTCGGCAGCAAACCCGAGCTGGCTTGGAGTTTGCATTGCAGGAGCACAAGAAGGTGGACGCGCAGTTTGACATCCACGCACCTCTGATCATTGTGCCGGAAAGTATCACACAAGAAAGCTCCCTGTGTCTGATTCTGGACGCCGGTCACGTTAGCGTGAACAGTGAGCTGGTCGACCGGCAGACCATGAGAGACATCCAGTCAAAGCAGAAGCGCCAATATGATGAGGGCGACTACAAGGAGCTTGAACACCTGCTGTATGACAGATTTTTGCTCAAACTTGATTCCACCCAGGTGCTTATCGGCCCTGGAATTGAGATTACAAAGTCGCAACTTAGCTCAGATGTTGCTTCGAAGAATTTGCACATCATTGATCGCATCAATGTTGACTTTGTTCTCGAGCTATGCATCGTGCCAAAGGTCACGGAACTTACGAGGACTCGGATGTCTGGCCATCTTCCTGAACTCCACGCGTCAATCTCTGACACCAAGTACAAAGGTCTGATGAAATTGATTGACATTGCTATACCCAAATTTGATGATGGTGGCAATGAGTCTAACACAGACACCAAGAAGCCTGAAGAGACGGCAATTGTCGGCAACAGGGCCAGGTCATCATCGTTCCAACCTCAAACTTTGAGGGAACTGCCTGTTGTTGATGAGGATTCTGACGATGAGAATGAATCGGATTATGAACAGACAGGAAAGGGCATTGACCAGCCCAATATCCATCGTCGTGACTTTGAGTTCAAGTTCACTGTTGGCCGCCTTCGGGGTTCAATGTTCCGATCTGACCCCTATGACCAGCTGGCCGAACATCTACTGGTCGAGTTGGTAGCGGAAGGATTTGAGTTGGACTACTACAAACGACCATTTGATATGGTAGCGGAAATTGTCCTGAAGTCGTTGAGCGTGGATGACTACATCGAAGAGAACCCCCTTCCTGAGTTCAAGAGGATAATTTCCTCCAAGGGCTTCGATGCCGACGAGGAGAAGGATCTATTCCATCTAAAGTTCGTTCGGGTGAATCCTGAGTCTCCCGAGTTTCATTCCACTTATGAAGGGGTAGCGATGAACCTTGATGTGTCCGTCTCGACCATCAACCTCGTTGTCACCAGGAAGACTCTCCTCACACTATTGGACTTCATCCTCCTTACCTTCACCAATCCCCAGCAGCAGAACGATCAAGATGCCCAGTCTGACAAGACAATCCAAGGAATCACTGCGGAGGAACAACAACCACAGCAGAGTGGGAAAATCCGGATCAAGGCCGACCTCAAGAGTATCGCCCTCATATTGAACAATGATGGCGTTAGACTAGCTACGCTGAGTTTGAACACCGCTGATGTTGGCATCTTCCTTGTTGGTCGTTCCATGCTGATCCAGTCCCGGATTGGAAGCTTGACCTTGATAGACGATGTCAACACGGGTGCGTCAGAAACCTCAGACCTCCGGAGGCTTCTGACCATTGAGGGCGATAACTTCGCGGACTTCAAATACGAAACTTTCGACCCCGAAAGTTCCACCTATCCAGGGTATGATTCGGAAGTGTTTTTGAGATCCGGCTCCATCAAGATCAACTTCCTTGAAGAACCGTACCGGAAAATCATCAACTTCTTGGTCAAGTTTGGCAAGATGCAGGCCATCTTCAATGCAGCCCGCCAGGCTGCCGCAAATCAAGCAAACCAGCTTCAGCAAAATGCATCTAGGATGCGGTTTGACGTCGTCGTCATGACACCAATTCTTGTCTTCCCTGGTGTTGTCAAAGAAGATCGCCCCCGTGATACCGTGACTGCTCATCTGGGAGAGATTTACGCCAAGAATGAGTTTGTCCCTCTTGAGGAAGATGACAAAGATAGCCCTGCTGTCAACGTTATTTCTAGTGGTATTCGCAACATCCGGTTGACGTCGAAATTCCACTTCGCAGGAGGAGCAGTTGAGGAACATGAGATGATCCAAAAGGTCAATTTGGACTTCAGTATATGCTATCTGGAACACCAGCAAGACAACCCACGTCCCGATATCGAGGTGGAAGGTTCCATGTCGCCTATAAACCTCCGTGTTTCCCAGAAGCAGCTCAAGTTTCTCCTGGAGTTGTCCAAGAAAGTACCTGGCGCCTTTGCAACTGATACCGAGCAGCAGGAGCTGGAAGCCATGCAGGCCCTTCCATCTTCCGTTACAGAACCTACCAAGGAGGCCGAGTCTAGAGCAGTCCAAAGCAAAATTGACCAGGATCAGCTGTCCCCACAGACAACCCCCAACGAGACTTGGGTCAGGTTGGACATGATCTTCAAGGTGGACAGCGTTGGCTTGGAGCTTATTCTTGCCAAAGATGACGAGCCTGTCGGCCGTTTGGAGGACTCGAGTTTGTCCAAGTTTTCGCTCAATGACACCAAGGTCAAATTGCGCATGCTGACTGATGGTTCCATGGAGTCTGAACTCTTGATCCACTCCCTCTCCATTCGTGACAGTCGCAATAAGGACACAAACAAGTTCCGGAAGATCATGTCGTTGATCAATAACGATGTCCAACAGCAATTCATGGCCAGCGTCTCGATCTCACCAGGACCGGAGAAACATCTCATTGCCATACTGAATATTGACAGCCCGCGGATCATACTTGCCCTGGACTACTTGTCTGCACTGCAATCTTTCAGCAATTCTGCGTTTGCCGCGGAAGAACCAGTGGAAGAGGAGGACGGAAACGAAACCCCCGACGAGTCTGAACCCAGGTCCAGTACTGCGGATAGCACTGATGTGTCTGGTCTGGTGACTCCGTCGAACGAGGAGGCTCCCGCTCCTGCCCAGAAGATGACGGTGTCCTTCAGATTAAATCTGGTAGATGCCCAAATCATTACGATTGCGAACCCAGCCATCACCAACACGGAAGCCATAGTTCTTGGTACAAAGCAGTTGTTATTCTCCCACCAGCACGTTTCCACTCTCCAAATCACGAAGGTCGGGATGTTTTTGTGTCGCATGGACAAGTTCGAGACCAGCAGGCTTCGGATTTTGGATGATTTCACCCTTGAGCTGTCCGTGGATAGCCGTGCACAGGAGAAGGGGTCCTCTTTGACGTCCATTAACGTACATATCGAGCCACTGGTCCTGCGACTCTCTCTTCGAGATATCTTGATGGCGATACAAATCGTCAATAAAGCGTCTGAAATGAGATCCCGAGTATCGCAGGAAGTGGAGACCGGCGAAACCAAAAGGCTATCGGACGGCAAGGCTGCAAGCATGAAGAGTTCGAGAAGGCGATCAGTCGGCAAACCCACCTCGACCGCAGTTGCACCAAGAACTCATCGTGGTTCGAGTGCGACCGAAGTTCCCGAACACCACCAGATCCCTCAACGTTCAGCTATTCTCAAGAGAGAAGAACTCAATGCTCAGATTGACGGTCTAAGGGTTATCCTCATCGGGGATCTTCATGACCTTCCCCTGCTCGACTGGAGTGTGAAGAAATTCAATGTTGACGTCCGTGATTGGTCATCTACGCTGAGCGCGGATACCAACTTTGACACATTCATAAATGTGTACAATTTCTCCAAGTCGGCCTGGGAGCCTCTCATCGAACCTTGGCAGCTTGGGTTCCACATGGCGAAGGAAGTGAATCCAGACATTCTCTCGATCGACGCTTACTCGCACAAGACAATGGAGCTCACGGTTACGTCGGCTACGATCGCCCTAGCGTCCAAGTCCTTACAGTTCCTTTCTACGGACGAGGACGTCCTCTCGAAGCCGAGAGGAGCTGATGCCCCATACCGGATCCGAAACCATACTGGGTTCGACCTGCATGTTTGGGCTGACGTTAGTGCGGATGAAGAAGGTCCAGCTGCTCGCCTCGCTGATGGCGAGGAATATCCTTGGCGGTTTGAAGACTCGACCGCTATGCGTGAAAACCTCGCCCCCGAAGGCCACGCTGGACTCGTCGGTGTCAAGCTCGAGGGCAGTGGCTTCGAGAGTGTAAGCCGCATCCCTGTCGTACGAGAGGGCGAGATCGTGTACAGTCTGAAGCCCAAGAAAGATGGTGTGCTGCATCGCCTCCTTGTTGAAGTGAAATTGGGAGCGGACAACGTCAAATACATTACCTTCCGCTCGCCACTTCTTGTTGAGAACAATACGCAGATACCCGTGGAATTGGGCATCTTTAGTCCCAGGGAAGGCCATCTGTTGAAGATAGAGAAGATTCTCCCAGGTGACTCTCGGCCTGCGCCTGTTGGGGCAGCATACATGCATTCTATCCTTATCCGCCCTGACCAAGGATTTGGCTATGACTGGTCCAACGAACAACTGTATTGGAAAGATGTCTTACGTCGGCCAACGCGAACGATCAAATGCATGAGCGAAAGCGGGCAACAAGCACCGCCGTTCTATTTCCAGCTGAATGCTACCTACAACGAACGCGACAGCCTCACCGGTGCTTATCCTTACATGCGAATGAGGATTTTCGCTCCTGTGGAGATTCAGAACCTGCTCCCTTACGATTTCAAGTATCGCATCTACGACAAGAATACTAAAAAGGACTGGACGAATTTCCTTCGGAAGGGAGGTGTGAGCCCTGTCCATGTCGTTGAGTTGTCACACCTCCTGCTTCTTAGCATCGACCTGCAGGATAGTGTGTTCAGACAAAGTGACTTCTCCATCATTAATGGAAACGCACAAGATTTCAGACGAGAGCACCATTTGTCCTTGAAAGATGAGCGAGGTAGAGAGCTGATACTGAAGCTTCATTACTTCAACATCCCTGACAGCGGAGGTGCCTTCAAGGTCTCGATATACAGTCCCTACCTCATCTTGAACAAGACTGGCCTCCCGATGGAGATCCAGAGCAAAGCCTTCCTGCAATCAGCCAGGGTAGCCGCCGGACAAGGTATCAGAGCTGACTCTAGGTGCGGCGGGAAAACTCTTCCATATATGTACTCTTACCATTCCGACGATCCAAAGAACCGCTCAATACTGAGGATAGGTGGCTCTGCCTGGAGCAAACCGCAAAGTTTCGAGGCCATCGGAAGCACGTTCGAAGTTGTCCTTCCTGACAAAAACGGGAAATGCGAATTCCACTCCGGTGTATCTGTTGCTGAGGGCCAGGGCAAGTACAAACTGACGAAGGTTGTCACTCTCGCCCCTCGTTTTGTCCTGAAGAACAAGCTTAGCGAAGATATTTTGGTCCGCGAGCCAGGATCATCAAACGTGCTCACCCTCAAAAGCGGTGAACTCGCGCCTCTTCATTTCTTGCGCCAGGTGGCTGAGAAGCAACTATGCCTGTGCTTCCCCGGTGTGAACAACCAATGGTCCTCTCCATTCAACATTGCCGATATTGGAACGGTGCATGTGAAGCTAGCAAAGGCAAATCAGCGGCAGAGATTGATCAAGGTCGACGTGATCATGGAGGATGCGACCATTTTTCTCCACTTTACTTTTGAAAACAGGAACTGGCCATTCTCTATGCGTAACGAGAGTGACATGGAGTTCATCTTCTATCAGGCGGTATGTATTTCTTTCATGTTGACGAAAGGATATTGGGACTAACAAGGTATGCTAGAATCCGAACCTGGAAGAAGACGACGAAGATACTAGGAGCAATGGATGGCGGCCTATTCGTTATCGCCTTCCTCCCCGGAGCATCATGCCTTACGCCTGGGATTATCCTGCCACAAAGAACAAATCTCTCGTGCTGACATGCAACGGCAAGGAGAGACATATCAAGCTCGCGGAGATTGGTAACCTCATGCCGATGAGGATACCACCATCTCAATACGGCGGACCCCAGAAGATCATCGATATCAACATTGTCGCTGATGGGCCCACGCAAACCCTGGTACTGTCCAACTTCAAGGCATCAAAGAGTATCTACAAGCAACAGAGTGGCCAAACCTCCCAGGCCAGCCTGAGCGCCGGTTTTGAAGTCAAGGAGTTGGACTCTGATGTCAACTTCAAGGCCCAGCTTCGCTTGGGCGGAATTGGTATCTCTTTGATCAATCAGAATCTCAAGGAACTCTTGTATATGACCTTCCGCGAGATTGAGATCAAGTACCGAGAATCCAGAGTTTATCAAACCCTGAGCAACACGATTAAGTGGATTCAGATCGACAATCAACTGTATGGAGGCATCTTCCCCATGCTACTGTACCCCAGCGTTGTTCCGAAGACTGGAAAAGAGATGGAGGCGCATCCGATCTTCCACGCTATGGTCACTCGCGTTAAAGACGATTCTTACGGTGTGCTCTATATCAAGTACGCTACGGTGCTTATCCAGCAAATGACCCTGGAAGTGGATGAGGACTTTGTGCTTGCCATGCTCGATTTCGTCAAAGTTCCCGGAGCCTCATGGTCTGAAGAACAAGAAGGCACACTTTGCGACGATACCCTCAACATTCCCGAGCCGCGGAATGAAGATGCTGGGCAAGATGTCTACTTTGAACTTCTCCATATTCAGCCTATGCAAATTGACATCTCCTTCATGCGGACTGAGCGGGTGAACGTTGAAGATACCATGCAAACGTCCAACCCGCTGATGTTCTTCGTCAACGTCATGACGATGTCCATAGGCAATGTGAATGATGCACCGGTCCGTTTGAACGCCCTGATGCTGGAGAACGCGCGTGTATCACTGCCACTCCTCGTCAGCAACATCCAGAGGCACTACACGCAAGAGTTCCTTGGCCAGGTCCACATCGTTCTTGGTTCCGCGGATTTCCTAGGGAACCCGGTTGGTCTGTTCAACAGTGTTAGTTCCGGCGTTGCTGCCATTTTCTACGAACCGTATCAAGGCCTCGTTATGACAGACAAGCCGCATGAGCTTGGATATGGCATTGCGAAGGGTGCAACGAGCTTCGTGAAGAAGTCGGTCTTCGGTCTGTCTGACAGTATGGCCAAGTTTACTGGCAGTATGTCGAAGGGTCTAGCGGCTGCCACTCTGGATAAGGAATTCCAAGACAAACGACGCATGTCGAAGTACCGCAACCGGCCGAAGCATGCGCTGTATGGTATCACTGCCGGTGGCAGTGCATTTGCCACCAGTCTGGCCAGTGGAATCGGCGGCCTTGCCCGTCATCCCCTCCAAGGAGCGGAAGAGGGAGGTATTGGTGGATTTTTCCAGGGTGTTGGAAAGGGTCTCATCGGTTTGGCTACAAAACCCGCCATCGGTGCCTTTGATCTTGCTTCAAGTAAGTACCACCAGTATCCCTTGTGGTGGCATGTGAATGATTGGGTACTAATTACCGCCTAGGTCTTGCCGAGGGTGTCCGAAACACCACAACCGTGTTTGATGCGGAGGGGCTTGATCGCGTCCGGCTAACTCGGTTCATCGGCACTGACGGCATCGTGCGCCCGTACTCCCAGCGGGAGGCTCTGGGCCAGTTCTGGCTCAAGACGACTGATGATGGAAAATACTTCAACGAAGACTACATTGCTCATCTGGAGCTCCCGGGCCGAGACATGCTGGTCATGTTGACCTACAACCGCATCATGCTTGTGCGAACCAAGAAGCTCCAGACTGAGTGGGAGATCCGTCTCCGCGACATCCAGACCATTTCGAAGGAGCGCACTGGCATGAGTATTACGTTGAAGGGCGGCACCAATGGACCCTTCATTCCGGTACAGGATGAGAGTGCCCGCAACTGGCTGTACCGGCAGATTGCAGTTGGTGAGTAACCTTGTTAGCGTCTTGGACGTGATGAATTATGCTAAGACCTTGATACAGCTGTCAATGCCTTCAACGAAAAGTATAATACTAGGGGTTGAAGGTGATCCTCTTTTCTTCTCTTTGTAATGATGTTACGTCGCAGCGTGTGTGGTATGAAGGATACTGTCAAAAGAAATAATGTAATCTTGGAAGCATTGAGAAGCGTTCAATTGATGAGTTCTGTTCTTGGTAGATAGATAGTTCTTTGTACATATGTTCCATGCGATGTGCTTTGACATTCGAATGAGTAAATTGCTCGTTGCCCTCATTATAACCTAGATTGCCGATTAATCACCACCGAGGTAATATCCTGAACCATTAGCGTGAGCCGTCGGTAGTCTTGCCGGTTATCGAAGTCAACTCGGGAAGCCATCCGAACTGCTTCTATACGGGCAGGCCATCGCGATCCCACTGCTCACTGTACGTTATACTGCCGAAAAAGCGGATGCTAGTTGTCTTGGGACGTCAAGCAGGAAACGGAATACCACGATATCACTTCATCACTCTTCCGATCTATCACTGCAAAATGACCAACATGCTTCCCGCAAAGTCGCTGCAAGGGAAAAACGCCATCGTGACCGGAGGGTCACGAGGTATTGGGAAAGGGATTGCCATTGAACTGGCTCGCCGAGGCGCCAACATCCTCATCACCTACAACAGCTCCCGTGCGTCCGCGGACGAAGTGGTAGAGGAGATCAAGAAGCCCGGGGTCGACGCCTTTGCCATCGAAGCAAAGGGCACAGATGTAGACGCCCCACGAACAGTTGTAAAGGCTGCCGGGGATAGATGGGGATCCATCGACATCATCAACAATGCAGGCGCGAGAGAAGACTACGCCTTTGAAGACATGACCCACGACGCATGGCAACGACAACTCTCGACAAACCTTCAATTCCCCGTCTTCCTGGTCAAGGAAGCCACAGCGTTCTTCGGCACCGCACCGCGAATCGTGAACATATCCAGCAGCTTTGCGCGAGACGGCCATGCCGGGAGCCTGGCGTACGTGGCTGCCAAAGGGGCTATCGAGAGCATTACGCGGTCTTTGGCGCGGGAGCTGGGACATAAGTATAACGCCACAGTTAATTGTGTCAGTCCGGGGCCTGTCAATACAGAGTTATGGCGCCGGAGTATTCAGGACCCAGAGGTGTTCCGGGAGTGGGAACCTGTTATCAAGAACACGCCAGCTGCGCCACGGGTGGCGGAGGTTGATGATATTGCACAGGTTGTTGGGTTTTTGTCGTCGGAGCAAAGTAGATGGGTTACGGGGAGTGTGGTTAATGCCAATGGGGGGTTGATGTTCAATTAGTGTCTATGTTGAAGTCCTTGAGCTTAATGTTGATTTCATAGACCTAATCGGTTGGTTTATTGCTATGGTAGCATAGCAAAAGCAATAGTTCTATCAGAGCTTGGGTGCAAACGATGGGAATGGGAAAAGATGTTCATCGACAAGATCGACTGCCATGTGCGCCGCACCAAAGCTATAGATGTAGCCACCATTGGAAAAGCCTTGATATAGTGTCTTAGCCTAAGCGGATGGGATAGGTAGGGAAAATTGAAGCACGCAAATTGGCGCATACCATACACATGTACTATCTTTCTACCGTCCTTTACCTCCTTTTCGATTCGGGGCCCTGGAGTTCGACCAGGTCGGATACCAACATTGTGGCCCACGATGTCATACTCGGCCAAGTTGGGAGAGAACTGATCAGGCAGATTTTTGTGCAGCGTTTGTACAATCTGGTAGTCTCATATCAACCTCTGACTGATACTGGAAGGAAGGATGGAAGCTAACATATTGTGATACGCCCGGATCAACCGCCGGGTCACTGCACGCATGACACGATCAGTAATGTGATATTTCCACGATGTGAGAATGGACTTACATCGAACCGTACTGTCTCACTCCCCCAAGGATGACAGTTCCATCCAGCCGTGGAATGGCGTAGGTGTAATGTTTGCTATTATCATGCAAAAACACCTTGTCGTAGTTGCTTTTCACGATGATGGTCTGGCCCCGGACAAGGTCAATATTTTTATCGGCGACGTCCACCAACTCTCTTGATCCGATGCCCGTCGCGTTGACAAGAACGTCCCGTCGCGTTGACAAGAACGTCACAGTCCATACTGTGAGCATCGGCCAGAGAAGTGATATACATGCGCTTGAACTCCACGCCGAGGCCCTCTAGCTTCCACCGCAGCCAGGGTAGAAAGACTGTAGGGTTCAGGACTACAGTTCGGTCTGTGTCTATCTTAGCAGAAGCTTCGGCGCACACTCTAGTAATGCAAACTTACACGACACCCCGGTCTTTGCACCTTTCGGCATGCATTCCGGTGATAAGAAACGGAACTTCAGACATGGACAATTAGTCTTGTAATAGTACCAGGGTGTGGCACAGTACCTCCGGCATAACCCTCCACCAGATTGAATCTGCCGTTCGGTTCTCTTCATAAAAGCCCTCGATCGTGATCTGCCTGAGACTTGACTCTGGATAGTCGATACTCCACTGCCATAACGTAGAGAATGCTTCGAGCTGCATTTTCTGTTCGTGCTCCGGTCCATCCCCGGCTACAAAGATGGCACCGGCCCATGGGCTTGCCCAGTCAATGGACAGCTTGTCACCGGGAAGATTGCGGGCAATAATGGTGACTTTGTGGCGGCGTGCGAGCAGCGCCGCGGTGGCCATGCCGATGATGCTAAGATGGGATGGGGTCAACGCATTGTTCGTGGGAAACTGTATGAGAGTGGACATACCCAGATCCGACAATGATAATACGAGCCATCTTTCCGGTTTCCCCCTGATCCCACGTCGGTTTGATAAGGTAAAGAAGTTGTGAAAAATGTGGAGGTCTTGTCAAGTGCAACTAGTATTGCGTACAACGCCCACTTGGACTGTTGAATACTTTTATCGTCTCGGTCACTTATTCTTCCGTATCTATTCAGGGAGAACAATATCGTGCGGGGAATTTACACTAAGAATATTAATTCCAATTGGCCATATAGTTATCGAGCAGCAAATCCCGGCAGACATAGCTGTATTCTCGGATCCCATGTACTTCATTTGGAAAGAGTTTCGCCATGATAGACAACCCAAGCGTGGTATCAGTTACCGGATTGGACCTCGGTGGTCTGGAACTCATAATACCGCATGCCCAGAGATGTCAACATCAGTGATTTGATATGAGGCCGGGTACTCAGCCGAGATACGGGGTCTATCTATAATACCCGGGAACCAAGCCGGTAGAAATTGGAGCTAGAGTCTTGCGTTAGAGTCTCACAGCCATATGCGCGGCTGGGAAGGCAATCCGGTAGGCTAAGCTGAAGGAGGTAGTACCGGTCTTGCAACCTCGGACAGCAGAAGGATCACACAGTAGTAAGTATATTACATCCAGGAGCCAGTGAGTGACCAGCAGCCTTCTAGACAATGGGAGACGAATGTCTCGCTGAGCCTACGCAACGAACCAAACCTAGAAGGTGAAAGACAAATGAGGTTTGTAGGGAGGGTTACTACAGACCATCTCGAAGTGTCTTACAGCCTAATATTGCACGGAAGCTCTCGCTCACACAAATATGAATAAGTCACAACAGTCTTCTCTGTGCTTTTCCATACTCTGGAGGATTCACCAGAAGGTTTTATTGTGGAGCCGAATACCTCTGTTAGTGCTCCACTAGTCTTGAAGTAGCGTGTATCATACCATCTGAAGCCTATAGTCTGTCAGAGCACAAACCAAGTCTCCACTTACTGAGGGCGGTGCTCAATGAGTGTACCTGGATTTTAATTAGCGCATCCTCGTGCTTAGTACCCCGTGGGGTAGCCCAAGATAAAGGTTTATACCGGCAGAGGATCCGAGATACCAGATGCCATGGGTCTACTAGGCAGTGCATACCCCCCAGAGTCACGACATCTGGTTAAAACCCCTTCTGTCCCGCCATCTCATGCAAGATGTCTGTAACACCTGCGTGTGAAAGACATTCTGAGCCGTATTATACGCCCTCGCTAGCAGCAAAGAACATAACCCCCTTCAGTTGTCCCATCATTCAACCTGAATCACTTACAGGGTTGGAAAAATGACATCCAAAAAGCAAGAACAGAACCCTGAAGGAGGCCATCACCCCCATGAGCTTATCGAGCAAATGGAACTGGTGGAGGTCCAGGACAATCGACACGGCCAATTCCACCGTTCATTCACACCACGCCAAGTTCATGTAAGAAGACAATCAAGTCTATGTATGACATACACTGACTTGTATTCTTCTGCTAGATTATATCCCTCGGTTCTAACATGGGAAGTGGCCTGTTTATTGGCACCGGGAAAGCACTCTTCCAAGGCGGCCCAGCAAACATGGTGATTGCCTATTTCTTGGTCTGTACTGGAGTCTGGGCTACCATACAGACCCTCTCCGAGATGACCATTGCTTTTCCAACTTCGGGCAACTATATCGACTATGCAGACCGCTGGTGTGATCCTGCCCTGGCATTTGGCGCGGGATTTGCCGAATGGCTTGGTAAGAATGGCAGCGAACATCGGGCCCCCCGTGTGTTGACATGCTGCCTAGGATGGACCGCGGTTTATGCAGCGGAAGCTGTCTTTTTCGACGTACTACTTCGATACTGGGCTGGTGATGGGTTCCCACTGGCCGCCAGTTGTAAGAAACCAAGATCTACGTGAGCCGGCCAACTGACCATCGTCTTCAGTGACCATATTCACTGTTGCTGTCTACGCCATCTTTTCTCTTCCCAACAAAGTATTTGCTTGGTTTGAATATGCCACGTCTCTGATCAAAATCTTCCTCTTTTTCCTGATTGTGACTCTTTCTCTCGCGCTCATTGGGGGTGCTGGTCCCGGAGGCCATGTGCACGACGGTTCTTACTGGCGAGACTTGCCGGCCTTTAAGAACGGGTTCGCCGTACGCCACTGCCATCTAGGTGTCTTTATGGTCTGTGCTAACGAATGAGCCAAGGGCTTCTCTAATTGCGCCCTATTGGCCATATGGGCCGTGGGAGACCAGATCTTCATCGGCGTTATCGGCGGCGAAGCTCAGAACCCCCGATTCTCCATGGCCCACGCCGCAAAAATCGTTCCCTACCGAGTGCTCCTCGTTTTCATGTCGATTGTCACCTTTATCACTATTCTTGTGCCGGCCGACGACGAAAGGCTGTTTGGAGGTTCCGACGTCTCAGCATCGCCGTTTGTTATAGCATTGGACAACGCAAGTATCCCCGGATTGCCTGACCTTATTAATGCCTGCATTATCGTAGGTGTGATGGGGATTGCGGCTGAGTGCATATATCTTTCTTCCCGCGTTCTTCGGACTATGGCCCATCAGGGCCTGATCCCGGCAGTCATTGCCAACGTGGACGCGAAGGGTCGGCCACGACTAGCCCTGTTGGTAACATGCGGCGTCGGAACAATCCTAACATACATCAACTTGAGTGCTGGAGGTATCACGGTTTTCAACTGGCTAATTTCGATTACGAGCGCTTCGTTTTTTATCAATTGGATGGTCGTGGCGGTCAGCTCCTGGAGATTTCACAAGGCTTTGAAAGCGCAGCAGGATCCACTGTTCTCGCAGCTATATGCCTGGCGTTCTACTGCTTGGCCGCTGGCACCAGTGTGGCTGATGACTATAAGTCTTTTGTTACTCGTCTGCTGTGTATATGCCGGCATCGTACCCCCAACTGTGAGTCTCCCACGGAGGCGGAGATTACAATTCAACAGTCGTGCTCACCAAGATACTCCTAGAATGCAACTCAGTTCAGCGTGGAAAGCTTCTTCCAACAAATCATCGGGGCTCTTCTCATCTCCGGATCCACCCTTGCATACAAGTTGATCTTCCAAACGCCTTGGAGGGATGCGAGAACCGCAGATTGTGTCACTGGTCGAAGGAGCCTGACTGATGATGATATTCGGCAGTTGGACGAGTACTATGCCTTGCCCAAGTATAAGAGGGTCTTCACCTATGTACAACTTTGGTAGGAGCGAGAATGGAATAACGATCACAGTATTTTGTCTGCAGGCCAATTTAGATCATTTCAAGATGCTCTGGAGGAAACTTCGTGAGCCACTGTATGGATACCTACCTAGGTAGTGTCGATTCCCTGAGTAGGGAACTCCTCATGAAGTTGTGAATTCGAATTGGGATGTGCTCAACAGTGGAGAAGTGAAAGTCCGGATTTGTGGGGTGATTTGCAGGGTCCGAGTTCTTATTGGTCAATAAAGGCGGAAACAAGGCACTTGCCCCACCAATCCATGCATGTCATTCTTGTATGCAGTGATATGAGAATCTTCACGTTCCCATACAAAATTGTATGGAATCGCGAAGTCAACGAATGCTTCTTGTTGCCTGAAATAAAGGCACCAGTATGACCTTGCCCTTGGGAGCGAACTAGGGTCCAACCCTACAGGAATGACTCACACAAATCTTTTCAAAGTATCGTTTCTCTCACTTCTCCTTCAATCTCATCCTCCTCTTCCTCCACCCTCACCCTCATCACGTCCACTTCCCACCTTCAGCTGACTCGAGTTCACCTCTTGAATAGTAAGTACCTGTTTATCCTCTCTCATTGCTTTGTTTACTGACTTTTAGGAACAGATGAGTGGACTCGGGCTTGGCGCGATGGAGGTTGACGAGCTCGAGGACTCCACGTCATCGTCCCCTGCTCGGCGCGGTCGTTCGGGTACCCTCATCCCTTTGGGCCCTCCGAGTGATGAGAACTTTAATGAGATGTCGAACGAGCGCATGGAGCTGCTCGAAAAGTTCCATACGCTTCTGCAAAAACCCGTCCCCAGAGCCTTCTGGGCCGTCTTGATGTTCGCGGACATCCCCATGGTCAAGAAGCTTCTCGATGAATCTGAGAAATCCCGCTATCTCCTTGAATTCTGTATGCATGCGTGCACTGCGCTTCCTTTGATTTGGAAACAGAAAGAGCCGCGCTTGAAGAATGCAGACTCCAGTTCTGCGAGTTCTAAGTCGTCTGGGCGAAACAGCAGAATCCGGGACTTGGCCGCTGAGCGAGACCGTCAGCGTTGCGTGGTGTCTGGAATCTCGCCTTTCGAAGTAGCCCACATATACCCCCACTATCTGCCTGCCAACCATCGTCCTACCGCGATGAGAACTTTCCCTCCCTTTTGGGATATGCTCAAGTATTTCTGGACCCCCGACAGGGTTCAGTCGTGGTACAAGGAGATCTTCCGCAACGACAACTCCGATCGCCAGATTGACTCTATCGTCAATCAGATGTGCCTGTGCCCTAACATCCACAGCATGTGGATCGACGGGAATTGTGCGTTCCGACCCCTCGAATACAACGAAGGCAAGACCGAGCTGAGTCTCGAGTGGCATTGGCAACCCACCGTCCAGAATGCGGACAGCGTTATCGCCATCAACACCCCGTCTCCGTCCTCGCGAAACCTCGATCAGCATGTCGGTACAAGCGGAGGTCCCAGCATGGCTTTTCTGTCTGCTCGTGCTTTTGTTCGCACCGGTGACATCGTCGTCCTTAAAACCAGAGACCCCGATCGTCTGCCGCTGCCTAGCAAGGCATTGCTCGACATGGCGTTTGTCTTAGCGCGAGTTGTCAATCTTTCTGGTGCTGCGGGCTATCCCGATCTTCTCAACTTCGATGACTGGTCCGCTGGCGGCGATGTTCCCGTTGTGCTGCCGGGTGAAGAGACCGGGCTTAGGGACTGGTTGACCCAGGTGGAGTTGAGCTCCGGCCGCAGTGACTCTGGCGACTCCGACGATGAGACTGGTACTCAGGCGACTTCTGAGCTGGACTCCCCCGCGAGCAAGCGTCGCGCGCAGCCCACCATCCAAACTACCACTTACACCGAAGCCATTCCTGAGGTCGAGGGGGAGTCATAAGTGAATGGAATGAAAGTATCCACATCATCTGGGGAATTTGCGATTTGCGGGACAGATTGTGATTTGCCGGGCAACTTGTGATTTGCAGGAAATTTTGTGGCATGCAGAATGTAGCGTTGCTTCCCGTGTAGCGGGTCTACTTGATGGGATTCATAGCAGCTTAATGAATTCGTGATGCAGCCTCGACATCAGAGTTAAGTAGCATTCTATACGGGTATATTATAAACAATCGCTCGTGTCGTAAAGCTCACATCGACTCCAGAGAATTATATCGTCGATAGCGAAGGGATAGTTCTCATCGTGACTCTGCGCGCTCTACCAACTGATCTTCCAAACCCATCGGCTCCCATATGTCCTTCGCCTTTTTGTTCTGCACCCACACGACATCCCCTTGGACGAAGGCAACAACGCCACCCTTGCCTGTAGCGCTGGCTGTAATCCGAAAGAGCGGTTGTCCGTTCTGCGGGTGGGCCTCGCGGAGCGGGAGCATGATGAGTCCCTGTTCGACGCACCAAGACTCGAGGATATCCTTGAACGCGACTTCTTCGACGATCTTCGGTTTGCGCGGCGCGGGTGTCGGTTCGGCAGGCAGGGTTTTCTCCTCCGATATGGCTTGTGCACCTGCCGCGGCGGCAGATGTTGCTGAAGGTGGCGGAGGTAACTGTTCTGCAGCTTTGTCGCCTAGACGCGACGCAAGGTCCATAGACTGCAAGCCCTTGTTCCACTCATCGTCAACAATGGTAAGCTCGTTGAGTTCGGCCGGAATCTGTGACCGCCACCAAGTAAACCATTCGCCAACTTCTTCGTAGTTCGGGTCGTTCGTGAGCCAGATGTATAGAATGTTGTGCCATTTGGGGAAGAATTCGGCGACGAGGAGCAGTCCCATGACATTAGGTTTGAAGAAGTCCTTCCATTTCAGCACATTCTCGAGCGCGGATAAATCCTGATCTTGAGGGTTGACTTCAAAGTCCTCCCGCAAATGACGACCAAGCCGCGGCAGGAGATGGTTGCGCAGACAGACATCGAACTCGGGCCCCAGGGCGTCACGCCAGAGCTCGATTCCACTGATCAAGCCCCGGTCAAGATCCCAACTGTCCAAAACAACGCGGAACTTCCGTTTGGCATCAGACATCAAACCAGTAGGCTGCTTAGGGTTGGTGTGGCGTTCATCCAGATACTGCAACCAGGTAAACAGCCACCAGGGGAAGCGGGAAGAGTTCTGTTGCGACGAAGCGTGGCGTCTGCTGCTGCTTCGGGGTTTCCATTGCTTGATTCCTTCCGTAAGTTTGGGCACCACAAGCTGGTCGAGCACGTTCGTGTAGACAAACTGAGGGATGATATCCTTCCAGGCGACGATCAATGATGTAGCCGGGGACGGGTCGAACATGTCCCACTCGTTGAGGAGGGCAGATCGCACACGTGGTAGCCATAATGAGTATATCATGGTCTCGTAGGGAGATGTCGATTGCCGCGGGGCATAGTCGTCCTTCTTCTTCCGAGATAAAAGCGGCTGCAGACGACGCAGGTTTGAAACAAGGAAAGTCGGTTCTTTCAGAGGCTCCCATTCTTCCATGGCCTGTCGGAACAGAGGATGCAGGGCTGCAACCGCCGTCTCTGAGAGTCGGTATTCGTCAATGTCGTTGTGGTATTTGATTTCCATGGATTCGAGCTTGTCGGTGACTTCGTCAACCTTGGCCCGAATGTCGCTGTCGTCTGGGAACACCTCGAGGTTTGCGACAGCCGTCACGAGTTCCGCCAACTGCTCTGCGCGAAGCTGTGTGGTATCCAGTTGTTCCACAATCTGGGCCTCTTCCATCTCGATGAACTTCTTCCGCTCTGTAAGTCCTTTCCACTCGTCTGCAAACGCCTCAAGATCATGACGCGCACGTCGGGCAATTTTGAGCGCTTCCCCCTCGCCTTGATTGACAAACTCTTGCTGGGCCATCAAACCCGCCGTAGAGGTTAACACCCGTTGTTCCTTGCCCGTCGCATCGATCAACGATTTCAGCACATTCGGCACTTCCAGCCCTTCCATGTCAGCCTCAATTTCGCGTGCAGTGCGGAACTGAGGCTTCGCGCGAGCCACTGGTGTCCCTGTTCCACTGCGGCTCTCTCGTTTCCGTTCTTCCTTCTTTCGCTGGCGTCGTCGCCGCTCCTCGTCGGAGCTATCTTCCTCCACGGTTTCGCCCCTCAGCGCCGCGGCGCGTTTTTCTTCCACGCGCGCCTGCTTGGTCTTCTCACGAACAGCTCCTAGACCGATACCCTGCGGTCGGGCTTGAGCCTCAATGGGGTTGACAATACCCTGACCGCTGGAACCTAGACCTTGTCCTTCGACGTAACCCATTTTCGCCATCATGCGCGCCGCGAAGGAATTTGCTGCGGGCTTGCTGGCATTTCCACCACCGCCGCGAGGTGTCGTAGACTGTGTTCGTCGACCATTTCCCAAGCCAAACGACGCAGGAGGCGATTCGGATCGCGAGGCGGCGCGTTGGAAGCCGCGAAAGCCCATGCCCATGCGCGGGCGCTCGTCATCTTCGTCGGAGGAGCTCATGTCGGCGACTTTTCGCTTCTGACCGGCGTACGGGGAGGCAGACGGGGAATCCATGGTCCTTCAATTGGGAGAAGAAGGAGGATATTATGGGTGGAAGGCCATGGACGGACCAGGTGGATGATGGTGTCGGAGGTGCGATGAAAAGGATGAAGATGATTGCCCAAGAAGGAAAGGGTCGGGGATTCGGGGAAAAAGCAAGTCCGACCACAATGACGTTCTTCCTCCATCGCCGGATGCTCCTCTCCCTCTCCTCTCTTCTCTCTTCTTTCCTTCTCTTCTCCTTTTCTCTCTCCCTCAGCCTGACATTGACTACTTTGCTTTGTCTACTCCAATTCCTAGTCATCACACATCATGGCTGCCTCTCTGCTCCGTACCTCCGCCCGCTCGGCCGTCCGTGCTTCGGCTACTCCCAAGGCCGGTGTTGCGAGCTTGACCTTCGCCCGCGGCAAGGCTACTCTGCCTGATCTTGCCTGTAAGTACCTGCATCTGTCTGATTGGGAGACATCGGATCATAAAACGGACGGCTTCTCTCTCCATTCAATGGAGAGAACTGGAAGATCCCACTGTTTTGATCCTCCTTCCGAGCACCCGAAGCTCTCCACGGGCTTTTCCGAGCTTCACTCACTAACCTCCGTAGATGACTATGGCGCGCTGGAGCCCTCCATTTCCGGCAAGATCATGGAGCTGCACCACAAGAACCACCACCAGACCTACGTGAACAGCTACAACACTGCCATTGAGCAGCTCCAGGAGGCCCAGGCCAAGAACGACATCTCGGCTCAGATCGCCCTCAAGCCTCTGATCAACTTCCACGGCGGTGGTCACCTCAACCACTCTCTCTTCTGGGAGAACCTGGCCCCCAAGAACGCTGGCGGTGGTGAGCCCCCGAGCGGTGCCCTCGCCAAGGCCATCGACAACAGCTTCGGCAGCCTGGAGGAGTTCCAGAACAAGATGAACACCGCGCTGGCTGGTATTCAGGGCAGCGGCTGGGCCTGGCTCGTCAAGGACAAGCAGACCGGCAACATTGGCATCAAGACTTATGCCGTAGGTTTCCGACAGCGATAGAAGGATGATATGGGGCGCTGACATCATCGCAGAACCAGGACCCTGTGGTCGGCCAGTTCCAGCCTCTCCTGGGCATTGACGCTTGGGAGCACGCCTACTAGTGAGTATCCCATCTTTGAAGAGAGGGATGCAGCTAACATTGTGTAGCCTCCAATACCAGAACCGCAAGGCCGAGTACTTCAAGGCCATCTGGGAGGTCATCAACTGGAAGGCCGTGGAGAAGCGCTTCACTTAAGGATATGTAGGTATGTAGGTAATGAGTGGTGTAATTATATGCAGCTTATGCAATTATAATTATGGAAAAATCGTTTAGTTGTAGAATGATCGTGTAGTTCTGTCTAGATAGTATACAGTCTGACTGCAAGCGGTGGCTCCGGATGGCGCGGGTCGATCGGCGGGTATTACTCTATGCAGCAACTCAACATTCTCCTGGACCTTTCTCACTCATTCTCCCTCTATTCTCTTCCTCTCTCTCTCCATCTTTCTTCCCTCAATTATGGCCGCCGATCCGGGCCAACGACGTGGCTTTCGAGCCTTCCTCGCCAATGCCCTCAAGCCCAAGAAATCCCGCCAAGTCCTCCGCAAAGACTTCAGCGCCTCGACGCCCAGCCTCCGCTCCGGCCTACAATCCCGCGATGGCTACCGCTACAGCGATGACGTGCCGCCGGTCCCGCCGATGCCCGACCTCGCGCCGTTGGAGAAGCACCGGCTCAAGTACCGCGAAGCCAATGCGCAGAAAGACACGCAGCTCGGCGAGCACCGCGACCACACCGCCATGCTCCACGCCATCGGCGTGCAGGAGCTCGACAACCCCGCCGAAATGGAAGACGAGTACGACCCACGACCGCCCGGCGAACCGCTCATCGAGAAGCTCCCGCCGGCGCTCTGGCAGCGCATCGCCGAAGACATGACGCCCGGCGACCGCGCCAGCCTGGGCTTCGCCACCAAGACACTCCTGGAGCGCCTGGGGGGGCCGGCCGTGGTCTGGGGCGAGCTGGACCTCCCCGAGAACCGCGCGTACAAGAACGACTTCCTCGCGACGCAGGACCGCCACTACCCGCACCACCTGCACTGCTTCCCGTGCGCGGTCTTCCACCGCCGCACGCAGGAGGGCCGCGAGAAGCTCCAGCCCGCCGACGTGGTCAACCCGCTCTTCGAGTGCCCGAATATGCGCAACGCGGCCCTCCCTGCGCCGCGGCACCGCATCACGCACAACCGCACCATGCCATTTACATTCGTCAACCTGGCCATGCGGGCGCACCGCTTCGGCCCGGCCTACGGCATCCCCGCCGAGACGCTGGCGCGCCGCTGGCGCCGCGACGGCTGGACGCACCACTCGCGCTTCCACATCCACCGCGGTCACCTGCTGATGCGGGTCGTCAGCAGCTGCTTCGCGGAGCCGGGGCTGCCGCCCAGCTCGCAGCGGCTGCTGCTGTACGGGCGCGACGACTACTGGCCGTACTTCAGCGCGTGCGCGCATTGGCGCGACGGCGAGCTCATGAACGTCTGTAAATGCGCCCTCGGCCATATCCCCAAGCCGCGCGCCACTGCCGGCCTGCAGCGCGTCGAGAGCCGCGCAAAGGATCTCTACCACGGCCGCGTCCACAATCCCAACGCCCTCACCACCCTCTGCGGCAAGTGTCGCCCCATGCGCCGCTGCCCCGAGTGTCCCTCCGAGTATCTCGTCGAGATTAAGCTCACCGAGGACCGTGCAGACCCCCGCAGTCTGCGCTTCCGCCACGCCATCGTCGTCACCCGCTGGACGGACCTCGGCAACGGCATGGGCATCTCGTCGCGCGTGTCGCCCGAGTGGGCTGCTATTAACGGTGAGGGCGACGAGCCGTACGATTCGTTTGGGATGCTCGGGAAGCGCACAATCTCGGGCACATTTGAGTCGTCCATCACCGACGACACCCTGCCGGGGCAGCGTGTGATCTCCATGAATCCCAAAGGGAAGAAGGAAGGCGAGGAGGGGACGGGGTGGTACTAGATTGTGTCTATCATTTGGGAGTTGATGGCTGGTATATGAATTGACAGGTGCATGGTAGGAGTCCGGATTATGGTACTGTATTATAGGAAAACACTTTAGGGAACGGGGCGCTTTGGGGATACAAAATCAATGCAAACGCCATATAGATTCAATTCAAAAGCAGTGCTATCCAACCCAAGTCATTGCGCGTACAATTCAACATAACAAGGTAACATGGTAAAGATCCATGAAGGGTGACCCAGTTTTCAACATAGACACATACAGATATCAGGCCAGCAGATATCACACTGAACAGGGCAACTCGTGCAATATTAGTACAGTTTGTAATTGTTCAATGGCGAACGCACGGGGTATAGGACATATGAAACAGATTGGGCAGGTAGGCAAATGAAATAAACGAAGGACAATAACGAGTGGCAACAGAACGACGCATCAAGCCCGTCGAGAACGTCGTTCCATGTATCGTGGTCGTCGGGAAGGAGACTCCCCCTCGGGAGCCGTGCGTCTAGCAAAGTCTTCGACTGCAATGTTCATCGCTGCATAGTCCATCTCCTTCGTCTCAGGGATTGTGGTGGGAATGTCTTGAACCACCCGCGTAGGTCTATCCTTGATGATAGGGGCAGGAGCAGGCGGGGTGGACGACAAGAAGGGGTCGTTCTCGGCTTTCTTGTTATGCGAGCCGAGCCCACTGGCCCCTTTCATCCAGCCGAAGATGCCCAGTGAACTCCGTCTTTTGTGGTCTTTGTTGTTTGACGTCTGAGCCCGCGGCATGCTTGGGGCGAAGTTGCTCTCGGTGAATGAATGAGGTAATGTCTTGCACGTCGCGTCTTCCCCTCTGCCTTCAGCATATGTGGGTGCAGACGCCGCGAAGTCGACGGCACAATGACTCGAGGCATAGCCCTCAGAGGGCTGGTTCAGCTTCCCCGGCTTTGCAGGGGCCAGCTGTCTGGTCTTGCGGATGGTTGGGGCTGGAGCACCATCGTCTTTGTCGTCGCTGTCTAACGCCGGGGAGTGGTTCAAGCGGCGTCCGGTAGAACGGCTAAAAAAGAGCGGCTTCAAGCTCAGTTTTCGCCGGCGGTCGAGGTCAGGCTCGGGTCGGGCCACTGGCTCTAGTGAACGTAGATTGAGACTTGGGATAGCTGGTAGGTCGACGTCTCTGACCGTAGAGTCGATACTGTGCCGGCGTCCAAGGAAGGATGACTGGCTAGGAGCTCGTGCGCCGACCAGTCTTGATTCAGCGGGAATAGGACGGTTATGTGGCGTGTTAGAACGGTCTTTCTTAGGCCGAGATACCCTAGCAGCTTCCACCCACTCCTGCGGGCTCAAAGGTGGAGAAGAGGATGGAGAAACGGCCTTTTTGGAGGGTGAGTAGTGCTGCTGGTCCATCTTGGACAGGACTTTCTTTAGGCCGTCTCCATTGAGAAATACGTCTCCTTCACAGAAGCCTGCGCCAGGAGCAGGATATGACCCGCGATTGGGTACGGGACCGCTCCTATATGTAAGACTGTTCAATGGGTAGATAGCAGGTGACTCGAGATCATCAGAGTCTCGTCGAGGGAGGGTAGCTTCGCTCGCATTCGGATCCAAGCTGTCGCTGACCCGACTTTGAGCAGAGCTCCGTCTTGTTGTCAGTTCATCCGCCGAGCGTGGACGACGCAGAGCGCGCTTCACGGCCAACACTTCCTCCAGATGACTCTTCTTCTCTCCGGAATTACTACCATTTGAACCGGGTGCGTATGCCGTGCTCATCGTATCGGGCGTAGGAGGGAGTCTTGAACCCCCAAACACACTATCGACGTGAGTTCTCTGGCTGGAGCTATTGAAGAGCGAGCCACTCTCAAAGCTCGTCTGTTCCGCCGCCTTCAGCGTTTGCAGCGTAGGTCTAGTCCGTCTCGGCATGTCAAGCCCGTAGGCATCAGGCTGTGGCTGGATCCAGCAATCGATGCGAACAGAATCGTTCTCCGGTAACGAAATTTCCGTTTCTCCAGCGATTGATATCCTGCGCGGTGGAATGTTAAGTTCGTCGAACGCCTTTTGCCTGGATGGGCTGTCCGGGCGGTTCAGTTCGCTACATTCGCTGAGGGCACTGAGTCGTGGAGATCCCGGCTCCATGGTTTCAGTCATCGAGTTGTAGCTTTCGCTTTTCGTCAGGTCACTAGGCGCGGGGTGAGGCTGCTCTGCTGCAGGGATGTAGAGACTTCGAAGAACAGCCGTATGTTGTTGTTCCTCGCGGAGGAAGGACGGCGCTCGCTTGAGGTAGCGCGACGCAGATGGCTTGAGGTAGTGCTCTGGAATCACAGTTCCTTTGCGCGAGGACGTTCTTTCGGGGATGTCGAACGTGCCGGTCCGAGGGGTCGAAACATCCAGACCATCACTTGTGGAGGGGCGAGCTGTGGAGGGCCGGGAAGACTCATTTCCCGCTTCCAATTCCTCGATACGAGCTTCCAGCTGGCAGATTAAGTCCACGGCCTCTGTTACCGCCTGATCGCGTTTATCGATTTGCTGGCGCAATTCTTCATTGGATTCTCGGAGACGTTGGTTGTCCTCTTCGGCGGCGCGTAGCTCTTGCAGTTCATCTTCCAGATCGCGCATCCGACTCAATTCTTCCTCCATTTCCAACATCCGCTCGAGCTTCTTCTCCAGAACGACCATTTGCTGTGCACGGTGGAAGATTTCCAGCTTCAGGTCGAAATTCTGCTTGTTGATTTTGGAGACATACTGATCGTGGTCAACCGACTGCAACTGTATCGACAGAGGCGCCCACTCACCTGATCCATCTCTCTGACTCCCATTTCCCGAGAGTGCTTCAACCCGGCGGCCAGCGCCATCTGAGCCTTCCGTTGCCGCTCGGAAGCGGCATCATCTTGGGACTGGGTGTGGGACTGCGATTGCGATTGCGACTGGGCACGGGACCGGGAAGGTTGTGGCGTCTGGGGTACGGCGCAGTCCTCTGAATGTTCAGATGTGGTCCCACGGGAACCTCGCGTGGCTCGTTGCTCCTTGAGCAAATCCTGGAGGAGGGACGATGTAGGATTGACCAGGGAGGTTGTGCTGCCCGGCTCTGGGGTTCCTAGGTGGTCGATCCCGGGTTAGCATTCCGTTGGTTACCCCCGATACGGCAGTGCGACGTACTGGATCGGTATGTTTGGACAGTCCTCGGCGACGAATGCATGGACGACGGCTCGTTTGACCAGGACATTTCTGCAGAGAGATATCAATATTAACGTGACGGAGGATCAGAACGCAGAAAGCAATCCACAGTACCGGCACTGGATCGGGAGGGTGTATCCATGGCAAGGGAGCCCTTGACACGGACAAGAGCAGCGGGTTGGGGCGTGGTCGATTTGGCTGGGGACGCCATCCGGTCAGTCGGATCGCGGTGCGGCTGGTATCCCTTGATTATACCAAGGGAGGAGAGGGAAAGGGAGACTGACTCTTTGGTTTGGAACGGTGTTTCACGACGGGAGATGGGTCGTTTTGCAGTGTCGCGTTCGGGGCGGAAGATAAACAATGTCGCAAGGATGAGGACGGATTAGGCGACGACGCGGAGAGGGTTCTCCGCCGCTGAGATTGGCGGTCCATTTTGGGGAAACGAGGTGTCGAAGCGGTAAATTAATCACTGCGCATCATGGACGGAGCGCAGCACACGAGATTGAGCGCAGGAGGGACGCAGCGGTGGGAGACTCATGAGAGGAGGCGCGGAGGATTGAGGGGCAGAGGGATTGGAGGATAGGAGAGGGAGGAAGTGAGGAGGAAGCAGTAGGGAATGTGAGGGGAAGCGAGGGTGACGAGAGAAAGAAGGATGTGACGAGTCGATCATGGATCGTCTAGATAAGTAATTGGGTGCCTGGCTTAGCCAGAGGGGGTTAGTGGATGAGTCTGTTTCATCCCTTGTCTTCTTTCTGTGAATGATATATTACAAGTAAATTATATCAATATAGGTCTATCTATCTATCTATCTATATCTCCAAAGGGTTAAAATAAATCTTAGTAGCTGATTGAGTTTATGAAAGAATTATAACAAAATGAATCATTTCTATTCATGTATACAATCTGCCGATATAATCAATAGACCCACCAACGGCCCCATCGTTCGCGCCGCCAATCTAGATCCTCCTCATGCTCTCTATCCGGAGTACCACACATTGCAACAAACACCACCAACAACCAACACATCCTCTCAATCAGATCCATGACGTGGCCCTCCCCGCATGCATTGATTAATACTCCATGCACCTGCTGGCATCTGCCATGGTTACTGGAGTGATTCCCTTCTTCGTGCAATGTCATGCACCACCACCAAGACTATTACCTCACCACACCACCACATCTCTAGTCAGCAACGCAATACAGATCATGGAAACAAAGAGTGTTTGAAGAACGCATCATGTCATCATATACATATACCCATTAATCCAACACAGAACTCAAGCTGTCGGAAGCTACCTTACCACACCCTCCTCCCAAGTCCAGGCCAGGGACCCGACCACCTATCGCTTCTTCGCTTCCCCAGCCCAGATCCGTGTCTGTTTCGCGCTGTCGTGAGCCACTCGGAACACTAGTCCACCGTCAGCCAATATACTCAACCAGAGTCTGGTTCACCTACACTGCCGCTCCGTCTCATCCAGACCGCGCAGAAACTCCACCCCCTCACCGAGTGCGCCTTTGGGGTTATGTGCGTGGTCGGCGATTTCCGCTGCCCGCTTCTTAAACGTCTGCGCAGTGGTCGTTGTCAGTCAACCATCCCATCCCGCGATCGTCCCTCAGGGAAACAAGTCCAACCTACATTGCTCAACACATCCACCATTTCCTCTTCCTCAAACAGCTCTAGGATCCGCTCGCTCAGGTTGTAGAAATGCGGCGCCAATGCGCGCAGATCCACCGTCCGAGCATCCGCTTTCAGTGCGTTCATCACCCGTTCCGACAGCGCGGAGGGCAGGTCTAGCGTCACCAGCCGCGATGTACCCAACCGAGCGCTGCACCCACACAGTTAGTCGGGTACCAATCCTCAGCCAGCTGATCAAATCTCAATGATGAGGCATCTCACCCGATCGAGAGCATTTCACCCAGCCATAACGGGAGGTCTATCCGCGTGCCCGCTTTGATCTGAAAAGTCAGCACAGGGACAAATATCTGGCGCTCTTCCCAATAGGAGAGTCTCACATTATCCCCCGGGTTCCCTTCTAATACCCCCAGCCCGGGAACTTCCAGTTCGAATGTGCAAGGTAGTTTCTACGTCAACCGGTCTTAGCACGAGTTCGTTGGTGCTCATGTGGAAACATAGCCATACCTGAGAGTCAGTGAGAATCGAGTCAATGTCGTAGTAAGACATCTCGGCCCATGTGTATAGGCCCAGAAATTGTGTAATGTGTGAGGGAACTGATATGCTGAGAAGTTGCAAATCGTCGACGGTCCAATTATGATCGGGCGCGTCCCGCGTGACGCGTAGTCACGTGTTGCGCTGCCCGATCAGGTAATACATTGTTCCCCTACGACTGTCACAGAAGCAACGTACATAGTCCGTTTGTATAATAGATCTCCTCGGTCATGTATAAAGCAGCTTCAAACACACCATAGATCTCTTTGGTGATCTGGAATAAACATTGGGGTATGATGTCCTCCCTCGTCATGGCCGGTCTACTCCATCTATATATAATCACCTCTGGTTTTCGTACGAATACAAACCACTCAACATGGCAACAGCGATCCCAAGCACAATTATTCGTAATCAACTCCTTTTAGCGCCCAATCCAAATATTCTATAGTCCAAGGGAATTGACAAGAATCATAAGGCCCGGAAGTGAAGAGACAGACAGACATCACTGTATCGTAGTGGGGGACAGCTTGCAGAACTAGATGGGTGCCCCGGGGCGTCTTCCTGCGACTGGAAGGTTATGATTGCAATTTGCCGTGTCGCACTTCCATTTGCCAGAACACTGCTTTTGATGACCAAAGCGTCCAGCCGAAACCCTTCGTGCAAAGCCAGGACTAGAGAATTATTGCGAGACATTATGAAGCGATCGGATTTGTCGACGATATAAATCGGCTGTCGCTCGTCGAATGACAGTGGAATGCTCACGATTGAGCCTCAGTAGCACTCAATTGTGCGTTAAATAGACTCGGAATAGATTTCCATACTAGGACAGTGTTGGCATGGGATTGCTAATGACATAGATGTATCGTCCGGCCCAAACAATTTACCCTTGATGGATCTAGTATGGCCTACAGGAATCTTTTCAATCTGAGTGGTTTCTATGCTCCATTTGGAAAAATTCTTATCATGAGGTATTGTAAGTTCTATTGTCTCTGCATACAGTGCCACTTCTTTTGGTGGGACTCCTTGGTGGTTGGAGTGAACATCGCACTTGGCATCGTTGATGAACTACGATTTCCTACGGGGTACTCGCTGTTGTTGGATGACTGGTTTTCTATCTTTCAATGATGGAGAGAAGTAACTTGAAAATTATACGTGGAACACTATACAGTTCTTTCTTATCTTGACTGCTTCAGCTCAATTGATCCCAATAAGTGGATAGTAGATGGATATCAAGCGAGACTATGACATAGAGGGGTCTACTTATACAACATAAGACCAAGTCGCTGTTTATGTGGGAGAAATGAAAACATTTAAGAACGGCTCTTCAAGCGCAGAGGAAAAAAGTTGATGCTCTTCAAAGTCTGATGCGTCAATGCTCCGGCTGCTTCTTTTCCATCCATGCAGTCCTTGTCTCCATGTAACAGTCCAACTCCTCCTCATCTAGAACTTCATCCTCTACTAACCAGTCAAGGACAGCGAGTACATAGTCGCGAGAATCCCACTCGGGCGTTTCGTTATATATGTGAACCGTTTCCGCAGCATGCTTGACTTTCACAGGATCGTCTCGATCCAGCACAGCAACAAGCAGCAATTCAAGGGGCTCTTCAGAATCATTTGGGTCTCTGGCCTCGACGTTGCGTTCAAAACCTTGAGGCTCTCCAAAATCTTCGAAAACGGTGTACTCAAACTCTCCTGCACATACAGTGCCCAACGGTCGTGCAAACTTCTCTGATCAGGACGGCAGATTGCGACGCGGAGCGTGGGGAATGGCTTTATCCGGCTCGACATGTCAGTTGTGTATTTGCCGAGGGCGCAGAGAGGTTACCATGGAATGAACGGTAGATTTACCAGCTCGTTGACGGTGAACTGTAGGAAGTGGAAGGGGAGGCTCGGGCTCAACATGGGATAGACGCTTGTAGCCGTGACGGGGAGGCTGGTCCGACTCGGAGGAACTTGAGGGCATGTCGAAATCGGATAATAAAAGAAAAGTTATGATCAGGTAGAAATAATGCTGGAATAAGAGCGTATAATGATGGAGGAAAAGAGAGGGGAGGAAAGGTCTCTAAGGTAGGTATCCTATAACGTAGAGTCAAGGACCGCCTTCCTACTCGAAGCTTGGGAAATGCCTTCCCTGTGGAAGACCTGTCACATTTGATAATATCCTGAGATTGATAGATAGGTAGCTAGGTTGTCTTTAGTGAGTACCTAGTAGAGACGTGCTCTAAACCGGTCTCTTAGAGCCATTCGGCCAACAGATCGGAGAGGCCAGGGGCGAGTCATCGGTCTGGGATTATGGTAGCGTGGCATATTCGTTGCTATTAGCCACACTGTTCTGTATTTTATGCTCCTATATACCTAATACAGACACATAAACATCTTTTTTGGTAGTGATGTGACTTTTCGAAGAACACACTTGTTCACAGAGTTAGCATTCTAAGTAGTAATAGACCATCTCTTAGATCAACAACACTGTCTAGCAGTATCTCCGTTAGTTCCAACACCACGAACGATCTAGAGGCCCTAATCAGCAGTTAGAATTCTCATCTTAAAATCTTGAATCCAGAATCGGATGAATGTCAATACTAGGCCGTGTAAAATGTCCATTGTAGATGGTGTTATGGGTAAATACCTGAATCTATTGTTGAGCTATTTTTAGCACAAGTGGATCGGCGGAGTCTAGAGCCGAGGTTTCTGTGGAGTTCATTCCATCCATTCTTGTCTTTTTACTGAGACAGTGGAAGAATCTGGATCAGGCACAGACTTCCAACGGCCACCAGACTATCTCTTAGTCCTACGTACTAGGGTGCGAACTACATTTCCAAGTTTTCTGCTTTTGAATTTTCTCTCGAACCAGGCATCCCTCTGGCTGATTGGATTGCATCTGATTTCTTGCCTGATTCAGTTCCGGCCCCTTTTGTTTTTCCCTTCTTATCTTGCCTCCCCCTCTTCCCAACCTCTAAGAAAACTTGATCATCATCCTCACTTTCTTTCCCATCCTCCCTTGATGGCCGTTGGATTCTCCCCTTTCCCCTTCACTCCCATATAACATGGCCTACAATGCCGTCTCTCAGGCCGATCTTGAGGTCGCTTCCAACCCGTCCGACTCGGATGATTCCCGGGCCTCGTCGCCGAACCGCAAACGACGGCCCTCGTTCCATCAACTCCCCTTAGACCATGACCATATCGGAGGCTCGGGTTATCTCGAACCAGCCAGGAGTATGGAGGATTCGGGGATGGGACGTTTAGGGTCAATGATCCGTTCGATGACATCCACCAGCTACGATATGGTCGAAGAAGATGATTACGATGATCAGCGACGATCGAACAGTCTCCATCGCGTGCCTCCTCCACCCCTCGACACCACCACCACCACCGCAACTGTCGCCCACCACCCTGACTCCCCCGAACCGCCCCTACGATCCCCCATATCCGACGATCCCGTCCCTCTCAGCCATCCGACGCCCGATCTACAATCCCTGCAAGGTGCCTATCTGAACAACGTCGAGCGCCTCGAACGAAGCGCCGAGCGGATCAGCTCCGCGGACATTGGCTCCGAGATCCGCAAGATAGACCGCGAACAGAAACGCCGTTCCGCTAGCTCCGTCTCTAGCCCTATCCGCCCCCAAAGCCACGATGGCTTCTACTCGAGACCCATGATCGCGTCTCCTCAGGGGTCCGTCATGTCGGCCTCCCGTCTGGCCCAAGTGTCGGAACACGACCCCCGTGGTCCGCTCGATCTCTCCTCGGAACCCATTCCTCCCACACAGATGTCTCCTCACGATGATCACGATGCCCCTTACCACGATGGATATAATTATCTCTTGGAGCATGAGGTGGTTCGACCCTCCTCGGCGGCCTCCAATGACACATACCAGCAAGCGAGGACATTGTTCACCGATTTCGATGGCGTGCACTACGTCCATGACGAGAAGGGCGAATTGGGACGACAGGTGTCCCTGCGAAGACCTCCTCTGGCGAGTCGATCAGAAGCCTACCAGGAACCCCAGATGGGAGAGAACATGGTCTACTATCCCGCACCAGTTCCGATGATGTTGAACCTTCCTCCCAAGCTGTCCCAAAAACCCCAGCCGTCTCCCGCAGAGAGAGAAAAGCGACGGACACAGATTCTAAGCTCGGTTCCGGCCAACCGAAAGTCAGCCCCCTGGCTCGCTGGCCCGGAGCAGGGCGACACCGACGAGCACAAGAAAGAGGACCGTTCTAAGGACCCACCCCCACAACTGCGCGCAAGTGTCTTCTTTGAACCCCCACCGGCCTCTCTCGATATTGAGGTGAAGCAGGCCTCCGCGGTGGCAACCCTCGATAGCATTCTCGATGCCTCTGCGAACGCCCCAGTGACGGCGTTCACGGACCACCCGTATGCCGGCCATCTTGGCTCGGAAGTGTACGGAAGCTCGAAGCCGAAGCCAGGATCCAAGAAACCGGCCTCGTACAGTACCGTCAGCCTGGACAACCGCGAGTCAGATGGTAACATCCGCGACGATGCGTCACATCGCCTCGACGGTCCAACTGAGGCGGAAGCAGCCAATATGCACGAAAGCACCTCGCTTCATGAACCCGGTCATGAAGGCGGCAGCGATGATGCTCCTCAGGACAATGGAGAAGCAGAAGAGGATGAATTGCCCTTCACGGGTCCTCCCACCACGCTCCTGGCCGAACTGGAGCTCCGGAAACATGAGTTGAAACAACGACGACGCACGGCGGCCACGTCAGTTGGATTACACTCTACTCTTCTGCAGTTGGATGCGGTGGCCCAGAAACAAAGTGAGCATCGACGACAGAGACCTGTCACCCTAGCCTGGGAGGACCCCGATGCGCACAGAAACGACAATGACGACGATGAAGACGTCCCTCTCGGTGTCTTGTACCCGGAGAAACAGGCTGCGGTCGATGATCACCGGCCATTAGGTCTGATGGAGAAACGAGAGTTGGAAGAAAGCGAGCCTCTGAGCCGACGTCGTGCCCGACTCCGCGGAGAGCCCCCTCCACCTCCTCGAACCCCGGACAAACGTCCCACGACCATGTATTCGCGTCATGCACCGGAGCCGGAGCATCCTGAAAGCGACGAAGAGGAAGAAACCCTGGCCCAGCGGATGCAGCGACTGCGTGCCAAGGATCGGACCAGCATGGCGGCGGAGAGTGAGTTTGCGAGCGAGATCATGGCGGAGCTCAGCCATTTGCAGGAAGGCGAAGAGAAAGACAAAGAGAAGGAGGATGCGGCTGCACCGGAGGATGAAACCCTGGCCCAGCGTCGGGCGCGTCTTCAGAAAGAAGCAGTGGAGGCTAAACGCAACTCGACCGCCAAGATCCCACGATACCGCCGAAGTATGGCGGATCTCCTGCACGCGCGACGGCCATCCACGATGACCACGATGACACATCAGCCGCGAAACGAGACGCCGGTTGCGCCTCGTGGACTGACTCATTCACAGTCCTACGATGCTCGCCTGTCCGTCCACCAGCTGCCGATGCAGGCGGCCCCCCAAATGTCGACGGGATCCCTCCCCTACCAGGGCCACGTGAGACATGACTCGGGGGGTTATGGAATGGTGCATCCGAATACGTTCTACACCGATGCCGTTCTAGGGATGAGCCATTTGAGTTACGCCCGGCCTCCGGGATACGGCGCAAACTTGATGCGTCCGGAGGTCGACTCGGGACAGCGCGCGATGATCGACCGCTGGCGCCAGAGCATCGTATAAAATTGCATTGCGTCCTGTTGCATAGCGTGTCTTATCTTTCCAAGGGCCGTCGACTTATTTATCTACCTATCATTTTTTTAATTATTGAAGATGGTTGTGTTCATGTTTTTTGACTGTTCTTGAGCGCGTTGGCATGGAGCATGAAGGGTGATTCTGTAAATTAGCGATGGATTGATTGGCATTGTTTGGCTGCATGTATAGTACTTCAGTGTCTATTTTCACTATTTTTATTCTTATCAATTATTCTCATCATATGGTTCGTTTCCATCTGAATGTACCTAGCACTTAGGTACTTAGCTAGGTACTATCAAGATCCTGCATGTTAAGCTTAATCGGGATGGATGACAGGTCAACGGTGCAGACGAGATTGAATGCAATGAATGCCTAGATGGGGATCGGCCCTGAAACGAGGAATGTCGCCCGAATCCGGCACATTCTTCGGTCAAATCCCTTTTCCAGTCTGGATCTGCTCTATTTCTCTCGTCGACATTTTTCATCTTCTTTTCTTCTCTCCTGATGGACATCCCGAGACGTCTGGTGGTCTGTTCTGCACTTACTCTGTGGTTGTTCTAAATATACGACGACCACCACCATCACCGCCTTCGACGTGCCCCACGCTTCCCCCAAGTAATCTATCTCTATCGATCGTCTTCTTTTCCTCTACAAACCGCCATGGACGTCGCTGGCTGCCGCTGAACGGCTTGACTCTGTCCAGAGAGACGCCCCACGGCTGCGCCGGGGTTGTTATTACCAACCATGCCTTCATCTGCCGTGTTCTCATACTGGCGTCGCGACCACCGCCGTTCGAGTGCCTCTCCCGTCTCGCCTCCCCCCGTGAAGACCGCCAGCAATCCGCCTCAACTTCCTGCCATTCCACCCACCGCGGCTTTGAGCGCACCCTATGGCGACTCGTCCGCCATCACCGACGCCTCCATTTCGGGGGATGACCGCTCCCCGGACTTCGACTTTGACAAAACGGCCGTCACCATCTCCACCACCAATATCGACGCGCCCTCCTCCTCGTCCACTAATCTCGCGGTCCCACCTTCGTCGACATCGGACCGACAAGCTCGACCGCGATCCAGTCCAGAGGAACGAGAACGTGACTCGCCGCTGACGGCGCAGTCAAACTACTCTCAACCGTCCTTCGCCCCATCCCGCCCCGATCCTACCGATGGGGACTCCTCCAAACCCAGCTCTCCTTTCCGGCTCTCCTTCGGGAAGGCCCTCTTGACCTCCCATTCTCACTCGTCGGACAGTCATTCCAAACGATCATCCACCGCAGTCGTAACGCCCTCCAGTCACCTCCGTTTCAAGGCGTCTCCGGACATCTCCCCCGCAGAGAAACACGCTCCGTCGTCGCAGAAGGAAAAGGAATACAAGTATGAGGGTACACACGGCCGCCGACAAGCAGACCGCGAGGTGTCAGCGGAACATGGTCACCATAAATCAGGGAAGGCTATGCTGCATTTGTTGAACCCCATGGCGCTGTTGGCGCGGAGACGCTCATCCCAGATCGCAGGCCTGCGCGCCGAGGACATGCATATCGGTGGCCGGAACCTTGTGCCCGCCATCCCTGACGACTATGATCCGCGGATTCGAGGGAACATTGTGCACGATTTCTCTGTGCCTCGGCCCCGACGCAACTTATCTGCGACCCCGGCGTTGCTCCATGAGGTGTCGAGTGCGCACGACCGGTCCCGGTCCATCAGTGGGGTGCCCCCAGTAAATGAGGCAACGCTGCAGGCCACGGATCAGAGGAAGAGATATAGTGAACACTCGCCTGTGTTTAGGGAGCACTTTGAGGATGACCAGAGGGTGCTACAGGTCGAGAACAAGGCTTACTTGCAATCGTCGTTGCTGGTGAATCCGTCAGAGCACGGCCGGGATCCTCGTTCCATGCCGGTCTTTGCTCGAAACCTTCCGTCTAACATTCCGGAGGAGAATGAAGGGCCCGGTGCGCAGATCAGCGTCAGCCAAGGGCCCCAACCGGACGCGTCGCAGGACGCAGATACGATCGAGATAGTGCCCAGTCAGCGGGCGGGTCTACCCCGACATTTGAAGAGCAACGCGTCCCGCTTCAGCTTTGATATGAATGGGGTGGAGTCTTCAACCCAGGAGAAACTTCTCGAAGAAAAGCACAAGGAAAAGGAAGCGGCTCGACGGGCCAAAGCCCAACTCGAGGGGGCCAATTTCAGCGATGAAGAGGACGATTTTGACAACGAGCTCTATGATGACATGGACGATCTGGAGGAGAAGATCCCTGGTGTCAATGTGGACGCTGACGAAGATGATGAGTTTGTGAACTTTTCCGGCCCTGGACACATCCTGAACACGTCCTGGTTAGCTGATGGGCCTCCTACCATGCCCACACACTCCGTACTGGATGTGTCGAGTTTATCGGCTGCCTCAAAATTGCCAGATACTGCGACCCCGGCTTCAAGCAATGGATCTGAGCAAGACGCTTCTATGAAGCAGTCTATCACTCCCTCCCCTCTAAATATTTCTGGCTTAAAGACTGCTGATGGCACCCCCCAACCGACGCAGAAACCATCTACACAACTTCCACAAGAGATCTCGGGTTCGCATCCACCGCTGTCGCAGGTTGTCGAAGATGACGACGACCTGTACTTTGATGACGGGGAGTTCGGTGACCTGGCCGCCGAGGCCGACGGCGACACATTTGACGAATCGATTTTCGACGATGAGACGAGCCATCTCTACGAGCGCAAGCAGGTCCAACCCGTTCCTACAGACATTCTACCTGAGAATGATGAGTTGAGTTCGGACATTGGATACAATGGCGAACTCAAACATATGCCCAGTATGGCCAGCGAATATCACAACACCGGCTCAAGGCGGCATACCCATGCAACGGACGGTGCCACGAACCTCGCATCGGCCAAGTCCCACGGTGGAGTGTTGTCCGAGCAGAATCTCGAGGCATTTCATAACGCTTTAGCCCAAGCGGCCAGTCAAGCGGCCACCGAGGATCGATTCGGGCGTAACACCAGTATTAGCGAACGCTCATTGGGTCAGAACAGTATCGGGCCGACCTTTGAATCCCACCAGGAGCTGACGTCGGACGCCAGCGCTCATCTGGACCAGCCGACAGATTCGACCGAATTCGAGGAAGTGTTTGAGGATTTCAGTTACGACGATAACGACGCATCATTCTACGATGACCCCATCATCGCAGCCGCGAATGCGGAAGCACTGGAAAACGACGACGAAGGCTTCTACGGCCAGGAATTCGGGTTCTATGCACAGGCTCACGGTAGCTGCAGCTCTGAGCTCACCAACGGCGGATACTTTGGCCCGCGCGGTGTGGAAGGCATCAGTCGCAGCTTCAGCAGTCGGGGGAAGTTCCGCGAGCCCAGCCTGACCCCGATCACGGAACGTTCCGAATGGAGTACGCGGAACTCGGTGATCTCGCTGACGGCAGCCCACGGCACGGCGCATTCCAACGCCATGTCGAGTCCTGGGCTCGCGCAGTTGGTAGATATGGGGAACATCGAGGATGAAATGACGCTGAGTGCGCTGATGCGTCTGCGCCGAGGCGCTTGGGGCGGGAGCAACGGAAGCCTCCGCAGCAGCAGCGGGAGCCCTCCTCCGCATCCGCATAGTTCGTCGAATCGAGGAAGCTTCACCGCACTGTCCGATGTGAGCCCTACGGTTTACGCCGCTCCTCCGGATTTCCTGGGACCCAGCGTGATGGAGTCCGAGAAGGGAGGGTCGACGCAGAGTCCGATCACGCAAGCTCATGACGAATCCACGCTGCATGCATAGTACCCGCATCTGTTTTGTTGTTTGTGTTGGATATAGTAATTGTGATACCTATATATAATGTGTTTTCCGTTGATCTAGCTGTGTGGTGTGCTGATGTTGTATTGTTCTCCCGAGTCTGATTGAGGATTGGATGCACTTTCCAATGTATGTGAACAGGGCGATATGTATTAGTTATGAGTGACGATATGTATTATGTTTCTGCCATCATCTGACTAAAAGCCGCCTACCCCTTTGAACCAGCCCACGATCTACCTTTATATCCCGGAATACTCCTCAGGATTCTTCCCCCAGCATGATCCGCAAAGACCCGTGGCGGGAAATGCTCATAGCCGGTTGTGGCGGTGCAACCGGCTTGTTCGGGCCGGGGAGTCGGGTGGCAGGACCGACCGCCTACGCAAACGGGCAGGGGTCAGCCACAGTCGGGTGGCCCGTCATAGCCGTGTTGCTGAGTCGATTTCGGCAAAACCTTCGTTCGCTTTCCTTCCCCCAGCCTTCCGTCGGGTCTCTCTCGTTCTTCTCTCCTCTCTTCCTCCCCATACTACCGTCCTCCATCGTGGTTCTTTCGTAACCTCGTCTTTTTTCTCTCCCCTCCTGTTTGAGTTGTTAGAGAGTGCGTTCGCTCTCTGATGAGTCCCGTTTCTGTGCAGGTGCTACGGCAAATCTAGTCGACACCTGTATTTCATCGTGCGTCTCCTTCCTTTGGTCCGCCTGGATCTCTGCCTGAGCTGCTGGCACCCCCGATTCAACCACTAACCTCACATGACGACTTATTCCAGGCGTTTTAGATCTCTCATAAACCGTTGTATACCTTCGAGTCGATTCCCCCCCTTTTTCCTTTCACTTTTCACCTAAACGCGCCTTGATCCGGCTTTGTCCTTCCGCTGTCGGAAAAAATCCCGCAATGTTTCGCACTACTGCCGTAAAGGCCACCAGCATGCGCGGTGCCGCGTGCTCCGCCTGCAGACGTCCTCTCTCCCTTGCCTCTACGGCCAGAAATGCATCTACCTACCAGAACACGAAATTCGGCCTCGCCGCACGACGCCCTCTGGCCCTCGTCGACCGTCTCTCCAATGGCAGACGCTACTATGCTGCTCCCGTTGAGGGTGTCGACGCCAACGACTCCTTCCTCCAGGGAAACACTGCCAACTACATCGATGAGATGTACTTGGCATGGAAGAAGGACCCCTCCAGCGTCCACATCTCGTGGCAGACGTATTTCAAGAACATGGAGGATGGCAACATGCCCGTTTCGCAGGCCTTCCAGCCTCCCCCGACCCTCGTGCCCACCCCGACTGGCGGTGTGCCCCAGGAGATGCCCGGCGCCGGTCTGTCTCTCGGCCCTGGCTCCGACGTGACGAATCATCTGAAGGTGCAGCTGCTCGTCCGCGCCTACCAGGCCCGTGGTCACCACAAGGCCAAGATCGATCCCTTGGGTATTCGTGGCGACGCCGAGGCCTTTGGCTACAGCAAGCCCAAGGAGTTGGAGCTGGACCACTACGGTTTCACCGAGCGCGATCTCGATGAGGAGTTCACCCTCGGCCCTGGTATCCTGCCCCGTTTCGCCACGGAAAGCCGCAAGAAGATGACCCTGCGCGAGATCATCGCCGCCTGCGAGAAGATCTACTGCGGCTCCTACGGTGTCGAATACATCCACATCCCCGACCGCAAGCCCTGCGACTGGATCCGCGACCGCTTCGAGGTCCCCGAGCCCTACAAGTACTCGGTTGATGAGAAGCGCCGCATCCTGGACCGTCTGATCTGGTCTCACAGCTTCGAGTCCTTCCTGGCCACCAAGTTCCCCAACGATAAGCGTTTCGGTCTGGAGGGTTGCGAGTCCCTCGTGCCCGGTATGAAGGCCCTGATCGACCGCAGCGTCGACTACGGTATCAAGGATATCGTCATCGGAATGCCTCACCGTGGTCGTCTCAACGTCCTGTCCAATGTCGTCCGCAAGCCCAACGAATCCATCTTCAGCGAATTCTCCGGCTCGGCCGAACCCTCCGATGAGGGCTCCGGTGATGTCAAGTACCACTTGGGTATGAACTTCGAGCGTCCTACCCCCTCCGGTAAGCGTGTCCAGCTCTCGCTGGTTGCCAACCCCTCCCATCTGGAGGCCGAGGACCCCGTCGTGCTCGGAAAGACCCGTTCCATCCAGCACTACAACAACGATGAGAAGGATTTCAACTCCGCCATGGGTGTCCTGCTCCACGGTGATGCTGCCTTCGCCGCTCAGGGTGTCGTTTACGAGACCATGGGCTTCCACTCGCTGCCCGCCTACTCCACCGGTGGTACCATCCACATCGTCGTCAACAACCAGATTGGTTTCACCACCGATCCCCGCTTTGCTCGTTCCACCCCTTACTGCTCGGACATTGCCAAGTCGATCGACGCCCCTGTCTTCCACGTGAACGGTGACGATGTCGAGGCGGTCAACCACGTGTGCCAGGTTGCCGCTGACTGGCGCGCGGAGTTCAAGAGCGATGTCGTTATTGATATCGTCTGCTACCGTAAGCAGGGTCACAACGAGACCGACCAGCCCTCGTTCACTCAGCCTCTGATGTACAAGCGCATTGCCGAGCAGAAGAACCAGCTCGACAAGTACGTCGAGAAGCTGATCGCCGAGGGTACCTTCACTAAGGAGGATATCGACGAGCACAAGAAGTGGGTGTGGGGTATGCTGAACGACAGCTTCGATCGCAGCAAGGACTACCAGCCTACCAGCAAGGAGTGGCTCACGTCCGCCTGGAACGGCTTCAAGACCCCCAAGGAGCTGGCCACCGAGGTCCTGCCTCACCTGCCCACCGGTGTTGAGGCCCCTGTTCTCTCGCGCATTGCCGACATTGTCAGCGGTGCTCCCGAGGGCTTCACTCTCCACCGTAACCTCAAGCGTATCTTGTCCAACCGCAAGAAGGCCGTTGATGAGGGCAAGAACATTGACTGGTCCACTGCTGAGGCGCTCGCCTTCGGTTCCCTCGTCAAGGAGGGATACCACGTGCGTGTGTCCGGTCAGGATGTTGAGCGTGGTACCTTCTCCCAGCGTCATGCTGTCCTCCACGACCAGGAGAACGAGAACACCTACACTCCTCTGCAGCACATCTCTGAGGGCCAGGGCACCTTTGCCATTTCCAACTCCTCTCTGAGTGAGTTCGGAGCGTAAGTTTTTATCCCTCTCCTCTACTTGTGATATTGAGCTAACATTTGCAGCCTTGGTTTCGAATACGGTTACTCCTTGACCTCTCCCAACGCCCTCGTCATGTGGGAGGCTCAGTTCGGTGACTTTGCCAACAACGCTCAGTGTATCATTGATCAGTTCATCGCCTCTGGTGAATCCAAGTGGCTGCAGCGCTCCGGTCTTGTTGTCTCCCTGCCTCATGGTTATGACGGCCAGGGTCCCGAGCACTCCTCCGGTAGAATGGAGCGTTGGCTCCAGCTCTGTAACGAGGAGCCTCGCATCTTCCCCAGCCAGGACAAGCTCGACCGCCAGCACCAGGACTGCAACATGCAGATCGCTTACATGACTGAGCCTTCCAACCTGTTCCACATCCTGCGTCGCCAGATCCACCGCCAGTTCCGCAAGCGTATGCCTGCCCTTCTTTCCCTGCCTTTCTTTCCGTCTTGGATGAAACTAACTTCTTGTAGCCCTTGTGATCTTCTTCTCCAAGGCCCTTCTCCGTCACCCCATTGCCCGCTCCTCGATTGAGGAGTTCACCGGCGATTCCCACTTCAAGTGGATCATCCCCGATCCCGCTCACGGCACCGCCATTGACGAGCCTGAGAAGATCGAGCGTGTTATCCTGTGCTCTGGCCAGGTGTATGCCGCTCTTATCAAGCACCGTGAGGCCAACGGCATCCGCAACACCGCCATCACCCGTGTGGAGCAGCTCCACCCCTTCCCTTGGGCCCAGCTCAAGGAGAACCTGGACAGCTACCCCAACGCGCGCAACATCGTGTGGGCCCAGGAGGAGCCCCTCAATGCCGGACCTTGGAGCTACGCCCAGCCTCGTATTGAGACCCTGCTCAACGAGACCGAGCACCACAACCGCCGCCATGTCCTCTATGCTGGCCGTGCCCCTAGCGCCTCGGTCGCCACCGGTCTCAAGTCCGTCCACCTGAAGGAGGAGCAAGAGTTCCTGGAGGAGGCCTTCTCCGTCCACCAGGAGCGGTTGAAGGGTGAGTAAGCGATTGGCGTGAGATGGGTTGATATAGTGGCATGCTGGAGGTGCCTTATTCTATTGTGTATGAAAACCTTTTGTCTATCTGTGGTTACATTTCCTTTGTTAGCAGCATAGTGTACGACGTGTTGTCGTGCTTGTGTCAGGGCTTTGGTCTGACACATGTTCATGGTCTGGCCTGTCTATACCTCGCATGTGTCTTGCGTCTGTAAATTAAGGATTGATATAATATTGATTGTTCTTTGGGATGGCTAGGTAGATGGTGAGCTGAGATGATGCCTAATATGACCGGTCCTATTGATTTTGACGCAGGAGCAATAACATGACTCAAGTAGTATGCCGTCAGGACTATGGTGTCAACTCGTAGACCTGTTCAACGACAAGTCTAGGATGATCTTGCCTCTTGCATGGCCTTGATCCATTCTTTCAAACGCGGGACGGAACTGTTCCAAGGGCCACACACTGTCCACGAGTGGCCGACACTTCCCATCCTCGATTAACCGTGTAATCTCTCCCAGCTGTCTCGAATCCGGCTGCATGATGAAAAACAGATCCTTTGCATCTACCTGACATCCCTCAGGTCGCAGCGGCGCTGGCGGCTGGCAGATACTGAGCACAGTGCCCCCATCCTTGAGACACCACCACGCATCCTGCAGGGCCTTGCGTCCGATACAGTCCACCACGACGTCGACCTTGCGAGACCCATCCTGCTCCTCCGCCCACTTCCTGAAATCCACCGTACGGTAGTTCAGCACCTCACTCGCCCCAAACGACTTGAGCAGCGCCTCATTCTCCGCACTCGAACACGTACCCACCACCTCAACCCCGAGCAGCGTGGCCAGCTGCACAACCCAAATACCCACACCCCCAGCCGCAGCCGTAACGAGCATCCTCTTCCCCTTCCACGCCTCTCTGGCAGCATCAAAACCCTCTGACTCCGCAGGAACAACACCTGCCTGCACAAACAGAATCTGCCATGCCGTCTGCGCCGACACTGGCACAGCGGCCGCCTCGACCCAGCTCAGATTCTCCGGCTTGCGGGCCAACTCGTCACCCACCGCGATGGTGTAGTCGCGCGCGTTGCCGGGCCGGACATAGTTGGTGCGCGCGTACACCGCGTCACCCGGTTTGAAGCGCGAGTTCGGCGGCGCGGACACCACGGTGCCGGCCATGTCGGGGCAGGGGACGAGGTCGCGCGGTGTTGGGGGCGGGAAGTTGCGCGGCCAGAGAAGCTCGCCGGCGCAGGGGGAGCAGGCGTGCACGCGGATGAGGTGCTCATCTGTTGAGGGGGAGGGGGTGGGCGTGGGTGTGGTGCGGAGGAGGAGGTCGGGGGTGTTGGATTGCGGGGTGGGTTGGAGAAGGGCGCGCATTGTTTGGGTCATTGTATAGGTATTAGATTGGAGTTTGGTGGGAAGCTTGGAATAGAATGGGAGCTGGAGATGGTGGGTTGAAGGGTTTATATGGCTGCTGTCGTTGTATGCCACCAGTTGCCTATTGGGGATATCCCGATAGCCTAAGGGTAGTATGGTACTACGGATAGGCTATCGGCCTGACGGTCTAGATGCGCCACTTCGTGTTGGACCCTGGTATTATTTGCTGACAGAGAGCATCTAGGTTAATCTAGGTTAATCTGAATTGTCAGCTTCCCGTCTGACATCATCAGCACAGGGTACACTACTAAAATGTTTGTATAGTTGCAAGACTAATGCACAACTCGGTACCACGTCGAGATCATCCCATCCTCAATAACATCCACCCCCAACAGCGTCAACTCAATATCCTTCACCAGTTCCCCAAATAGGGGAATCCCGCTGCCCAAAAGCACCGGCGCATGCGTGACGACCATCTCGTCCACCCAGCCTCTCCGCAAGAACTCTTGGATGATCAGGCCCCCGTCCACATACACAAGCTTCATGTGCTCTCTCTCAAAGACCTCGGCTGCCTCATCCACCGATCTGACAGTCTGCACAGATGGAGGTAGCTCCGTTCCGTCAGCAGCCAATGTCGAGCTGATTACAAAGGTGCGCTTTGTATACGGCCATTCCGGAAATGAGGCGATCTTTTCGTAAGTCCTGCGGCCCATCGCGATGCAGTCAATCCGCTGCATGTTTTGCTCGATGGTGTCGACTGTACGCTTGTCCGGGCTGGTCGGCGGCAGATGTTGTTGGCCGGGGGGACGAGGAGACGGATCGGTCAGCCATAGGATATCGCCATCTGGTCGGGCAATGAAGCCGTCCAGGCTGGTTGCGATGAAAACGCGGCTTTTCCAGGACCTGGTGGACATTTTGCACTATACACATAGAATAGTAGGAATGATATCAGAGGTCGACTTTTTGTGGTAGCTGTTCAAGTTAAGCACCAGTTACCTATATGCATTGCTGTGACTCAAACAAGTGACTCAGAATGAGCCCATCCCATTGGTCAGTATCTCGTATTCTCATGTCTTGGATCTAATGTATCAAATCTTCCTGGCTTGGTTGACTTGGCGACTTACTCCTCTTACCCTTCTATCACCGGCAAAAATCCTGTCTTGGGGCCTGGGTCATTCTTGGCGGATTGTACCAGGACATGCTCTCAGTAAAAAAAGCAATCGAACTCCAAATTGAACTGTATTACATATGTTTTACCGGCTTAAAGAGGGGGGGGGGTTGTAGTATAGATCGATGATGTAGACCACGTGATTGATGCCTGCCCCCTCAGGCCGAAATCACCTGATGGGTGGCCCAAAGGGGAAAGGTCTTCTCCGCACGCTTCTGCTTCTGCTTCACTTCTCTCTACTCTCTTCTGTCCATGTTGCTTCTGCGCTGGAGTCGGCGCTTCTCTACTCTTGTTGACTGCTTCTTGTTTCCAGATTGAGTCTTTCTTTCGATCTCCCTGATTGACTGTTTCTGGATCCATTCCTCCCTCATGTCCGTCTCAGCCGTCCACCAGGGCCCCAGTGCTCGTCAATCGGCGCGCCAGACACGCACCAATCCATCTCGCACCTCCAAGACGCTGGGACGCTCGTCATTTGCCTACGGTCATGGCGACACCCCTCCGACCCCGACGGTGCCTCATGGCTTCTACCCTGCCCTCACCCACTTCACCGACGCTATAACCGCCCTCCCGCGAGAATTCCGCAGACACAATTCCCTGCTGAAAGAGGTGGATGCAAAGGCCTGGGCGCTGGAAGACACCCTGCTTCAGCTGTTGAAGGCCTCTTCCGAATCCCCTCCGGTTCCCTGTCCTGCAAACCCAGCGCCCATGATCGGTGGTGTGGTGCGCGAAGACCTTCTCCCGGCGGTAAGCTTGTCCTACAATCGGTGGAAATACGCACACCGTCGACAGTATGGAGCTAACTGTCTGTCCTCGCAGAACCTTTCTCAGCCCCCCGAATCTGAAGAAAGTAAAAACCGCCGTCTCCTCTTCGACCGTGTCCGCTACACCCTCTCCGACCTGATGATGACTGCCGACGAAAAGAACCACGTCATCTCCAACGCCAACGACGAGCTCGACCGCCAGCTCCACCGTCTCGACGACGTCTTCCCCTTCATCGCCGGCGAGATCAGCGACGAAGCCCGTCTGGGCAGTTTGACCCACTGGGCCTACTCCAACCGCAACGCCGCCAAGACCACCACCAACGAGCGCCCGCGACGTGAAGCCGCCTCCAACAAGGACATTGTACACTCCATCCATGAGGCCGAGGTGGCGTCCCGCAGCGAGGCCAGACGTGAGGCTGTTCTGGCTCGCCGACAGCGCCGCACCCACGCCGAGTCCGATATGGATGACGTGCGCGCCCGCAAGGGGCAGTCGGGTAAGGCGCGCGCCGATACGCATGGTCAGTCGGGGGCGTCGGGTCAGCCGAAGCGGAAGAAGGTCGAGCGGCCACCGCCGGTAGATACGGGGGCGGCGATGGAGCGGACAACGAGCGCTGCGGGGGGTTCCGGACGGGCAGGCTCGAAGGATGTCGCAGAGGGAGCGAAGAAACGGTCTCGGGCGCCGAATGCTAATTCGGCAGCGCGAAAGAGGTGTGTATCTTTATCTCGTATGTGGGGCTCATTGCTGACTGTATAGGAACAATACCGGTGCCTCCCATGTCGATTCGCCTGTTATGGTACCCTCCCCTGTGGTGGGCGCGGCGAGCATACCCCGATCCGCCGCAAGTCCGGGGCCGGGGGCTGTTCGGCCGCAGTCGTCACGTCAGCAAAACTCTGGACAGTCGGGCAACGGTCGTCCGCGACCGTCGTCATCTGCGTCGAACCGTGTGGCTTCTGGGGGTAAAGCGGCGGAAGCCCGTGGGTCCAAGGACACTCCCAAGCTGGATACGGTCCCTATACCACACCTGGAGTCGCAGCGTCGGGACGACGACGAGCGTGGGGATCCTGTGTCCAGGATGGGCGCTCCGTTGAGCTCCGCGCGGGAGAATTCGGATCCCAAGCCGGCCGAATCTATCGAGCCTGACGAGACCCCGGCATCGGGGACATCCAACGCGGCACCCAAGGGCCGGTCGTCGAAGACGTCAACACCAGTGCTGGCCGCGCTTGCAGAGCCGGGCCAGCAGCGGGTGCGGCCGACTCGGAGCACGGATCCTGCGCCGGCGAAACGATCACAGAAGAAGAACGGCGGCAGCGTGGCGGTGCAGCGCGCGCCGTCCGAGGAGGAAGAGTCGCTCCATGAAGGGGACGATGAGGACGAAGAGGGCGAGCCGCGGTATTGCTATTGCAACGAGATCAGTTTTGGAGAGATGGTGGCGTGCGACAACGATGCGTGTCCGCGCGAGTGGTTCCATCTGTCTTGTGTTGGGCTGACCAAGCCTCCTGGGAAGAATGGTGAGTTTCCTCCTTTACTTTGCTTTGCATGCTTTGGTGCAGTGGCTAACAGATGCAGTGAAATGGTACTGTAACGAGTGCAAGGACAACATGCGACGAAGTCGGAGTGGGCGGTAGCAGTCTTTGGGTATTGGAATCGGAGTTGCGTATGGCGTATGATAGTATTCCAGCCTGTTTCCTACATATATACACTTGACACTCTATCCTAATGCACAACCATCATATCATAACCGCTAAATAAAAACTACCCATAAGACATGAGCATCAATCCATCCCCCCAGACCGCCGTCTCCGCTGTCCGTCCCTCTCCTGTCCAACCCCACTAGCAGCAGCGGCCGCAGCAGCAACCGCCTCCCCCTCCAACCGTCTCCGCAAATCGCGATACCGCTCTCCATCCGCCGTCCCAGCCCCAGCCCCAGCCCCAGCCCCAGCACCACCACTCACGCGCCGTCTCGTCTCCCGCTCCCCAACCATCCACGCGGGGACGCGCCACGCCAACGCCAACCCCGGCAGGAGATCCATGCGCCAGGCCCGGCCGACGAACCAGCCCACGAGCGCGGGGAGAAGCATGGTCGGGAACTGCGAGAGCGCCAGCTGCGCGGCGACGAGGTACGTGGTTGATTTGTCGGACAGGAGGAGCGGGGGAATCGTCTTTCCCGAGGCTGAGCCGGACGCTGCGGACACGCTGGTGGCGACGCGGTAGCGGAAGGTGTGCGGGATGGAGGCGTGGTACTGCGCGAGCAGGGCGAAGATGGACGCCGTCGGGCCGGAGGGGAGGTAGTTATATCGGGCGAGGGAGAGGGGGCGCAAGACGCAGGCGAGGAGGAGCGGTGGGAGGAGGGTTGTGTAGGGGAGGGTTGTTAGGAGGAAGGTCTACCGCATTCACCTTGTTAGCATCGTCCATCTCCCAATTCATCCTGACGGGATTACTGGAAGTGTGCCCCGTTAGGGGGAGGTGGGGTGGAGGGAGAAAACGTACAGCAAGCTTGCGCTTCCCCCAGGCCCGCTCAATCACGCGTAAATGATAGATCAGCATCGCGGCGAACAGCGCCTCAGTCGAATTGGCGAACCCGGCCACCTGCCAGACCAGCAGCCGCCAGACCTGTCCATATGGCCAGAGATGCGGCGAGACGTGGATGGGCACGAGGTGTTTGATGTCGAAGATGGCCAGGGCCACGGAGGCGGCGATGGCGTAGATGAGGAGGGATTTGGTGAGGGGGGTGTTGGTGAGCCCGGAGGTGAGCATTCTTTTCTTTTCTGGGGGCGTTCGTCTTCTGGGAGGTTGTGAGAGTAGATTGTGTTTTGGAGGGAAGTAGATGAAGATGAGGTGGAGAATGACACGTCGCGCGAACGGGCCGAAGAGCCGCATCGGCATGCCGAAGTATACATGCAATACATCGATCGACATGGGACTTATTGGAATGTGGAAGTATACCTATAAAATACGGGACCATTGAATACGCAATTCAGTCGAGATAGAATAATCAGGGAATGTCCTCTTCTCAGGAGCCAATTACGCAGATACGAAAGATTGTACATAGTATGTTAATTTTTGTCATTGCTTCTGCATCTCTTCGGCGTACGCAGCCTGATACTTCCCCAACGCAGTCTCCAACGCCCGAATCGTCGGCCCCAAAAGCTGATGCACCACTTTCTCACCTCCGGGCACACTTTCCACATTGATCCGTCGCTTCTGCCCGGTGGCCTCTTGGAACGCCCGGGCCTTCTGCTTCCGCTGATTGACTTCAACCTGGCGGTCGGCTTCGGCATCCTGCGCCACGGCCTTGATCCGCTCCATCGCCCGCTGCAACGACTCCACCAACGAGGCTACTTCTCCCGCACGGTCCGGGTTCCCGGAAAGGAACGCCTGCCAGAACTGATGCAGGAACTCGGTCGACGTGGCGTGCGTCAGCGTCAGCCGGTCGTACAGACTGCTCGACAGGCCGTACGTGTTCGACGCGGCCGTCACTTCCGTCTGCGCCTGGCGCTCGCGGATGGCGTCGAGGATCTGCGTTGCGGCGCGGTGCAGGTTTGTCCGCGAGCCGACCATCTGACTGCTCTTTGTGTCGTCGTCGCTGTCCTCTTCCGGTTCGACCAGTCGGCCCAGCGGTGCTGTGCCCCCGCCCGGGAGGTCGCGGTCAATTTCCACGCGGAGATCCCGCAGAATCTGGTCCGGGTCCTGCTGCGCGAACAGCTTGTTCTGCTCGTCGTCGGAGACCTTGGCCTGGGAGGAGAAAAACCGGCTCTGATCGCGGATGTTCAGGAGGATGCGCTGCTGCTGGTTGTCGCCGCGGAGATCGCGCAGCTGCAGCTCGTCGTAGGTCTCCTCGTCCATGCCGATGGGGGCGTGCGGGTCGCCGTCGGCGGGGGCGACATTCGCCATAATCTTCTCGCTCAGCCGGTTGAGCGTGCGGATGATAGGGACTTTTTCGTTATTGGACCATCGCATGTCGACGTCCGGGCGGTTACCGCGGCGCTGGCTGTTGTTGAGCTCGTTGCCGGCAAGATCCAGGAAATGCGGCACGTTGGCATCACGCTCGACGGCGCCGGACTCGTCGGCCGTGAGGTACTTGTCGAGGATGGCGTCGGTAGCGTCGGTCTCGGAGATGCGCTCGCCGCGCAGCTTCTTGAACAGGCGGCTCTGGAAGAAGCGCGACCAGAACTGCTGCTCGCTGAGCTTGGGCACGTTCTCGTCGTAGACGCGCTTGACGAGCGGATGCTGGTTGAAGATGAGCTGGATTTGCTCCTTGCTGATGTTGAGCTTGGTGACGTTATCCTCGACGCGCGGCTTCAGCGACGAGAGCACGTTGTACGAGCCGCGCGTCTGCGACCGCTCGATCGCGTGCGCCCGCAACAGGTGCAGCCGCGTCGACCAGAACTGCGTCACAAACTGGCCCGCCGTCAGCGTCTCGGGCCGCGTGCCCAGCGACTCCATGAACATGCGCTGCAGCGTCGGGTCCGACTTGAGCAGCGACTGCTGCAGCTCGACGTCCGACTGCAGGCGTTTGTCATCATCCCACGGGTTCTTGGCTGTGGCGCTGGACGAGACGGCGTTGGCGATCGCCATGGCGGCGGACATGCTGTCGCCGCCGCCGGGGGTGGGCGCGGGCGTCGGTGTCGGTGTGGGCGTGCCCTGCGCCTTGGCGGCCTGGATGGCGGCGCTGAGGGCGTCCTTGATGGCATCTGCTTCGGCGCGGGGGTTGGTCTTGGAGGTGAAGGAGAAGATGTGTTGGAGGGCCTTTCCGGAGGGGTTATTTGGGTCGAGGGCGTGGATTTTCAGCATGACTTTTTGGCTGCTGGCGGGGGTTTGCTGGAGGTCTTTGGTCGGGTCAGTAACGTCCTCCAAACAGATGTAGGTCACGCACTTGTAATTTGAGAAACAGGAAGGGTGACAGCTTGCGAAGCGCCACCCGCCGCAGGAATCCAGGACACCGACTGTCCATCCTGCGACATGGTCAGGGTGCCGTCTTTCTTGGAGCCATCCTGGGTCTTGTATGCCGCCGAGCCGCTCGGAGGGGCCATCTTCGAACTCGACAGCGTCCACTGTCTTGGGCGGGCTGTAGGAATCCACCCATCGAGGCCGGGACAAGAGACCGGACGGAAGGTCGAGCCTTTTCGAGCGAGATGGAAAGAAAGCTGTGCCGGGAAGAGTTGGAGGTGTTTGGCGGAAGATGTTGACGTAAGGCACGTGACTAGGGCTATCTAGCAACTACAACGTCTAACATCAATAGTTGGAAGAAGTATATGCATTTACTGTATGATCAGGAGAATAAGGTCTAACTAATGACGTGGATCTTGATTCTGCATATCTCTGACTCCATCATAACAGTCAATGCAGCTCACCACTTCTCCGCAGATTGACTACCATGCTGAACCCAGGCAAATAGACAAAAAGCTGTTATATTTACTTCTTCCATCTCAACAGTGATAGGGCAGTCTTCTGCGCGATTTGTCAGCTCGTGGAAAGAGTCACGGCCTGAGCTGCTAAGCGGGGATCGCTATGAGTCAGAGAGCGGACTAGATAATGAAGCTCCCCAGGAGGATTTACGCTCCTCGATCGACCAACACTCTGGTGCCGTGCTAAGCATCACGACCATGGGGACCGACTCCACGCCGATAGGCGCCGCCTGGCGCTCCTCGCGATATTTTATCATCGGCACAATGTGCATCGCATTGTTCGCGGGTGCGTCTCCCAACCCACATGCCGAAACACCACACTAACCGAGTCCACAGACATCTTCCTCTACGGCTTCGTCGTCCCAATCCTGGGCTACATGTTCGAGAAGCGCCTGCACCGCTCTCAGTCCGAGATGCAGAAACTCACCTCGGCCATCCTCGCCGTCCACGGCTACGCATCGGTGATGGCCGGCCCCCTCATCGGGCATTTCGCCGACAAAGCGCCGAACCGCAAGACGCCGCTCATCCTCTCGCTGGCCGGCTGCATCGCCGGCACGGTGATGGTGGCCTGCGCGCTGTCGCTGCCGGTGCTGTTTCTGGGCCGCGTGCTGCAGAGCGTCGCCGGCGCGGTCGTGTGGATCGTGGGGCTAGCCACCGTCGCCGACACCGTGCAGCGCGAGCGCCTCGGCACCGCCATGGGCATCGTCATGACCTTTACCAACGCGGGCACCATCAGCGGGCCCATGGTGTCCGGGTTGCTGCTTGAATGGGTCGGGTACTGGGCGACGTGGTCGGTGCCGCTGGTCGTGCTGGGGGTGGACATTGTGCTGCGCATGCTGATGATCGAGCGGCCCCCGACACCCCCTCCCACTCCCACGCCCACTTCCGCTCCGGAGGAGACAACCTCCCTCCTTGATGCGCCGCCTCCGGCGGTGGCGGCGCCAGCGAATTTCTGGACGACAACCCTCGGCAACAGACGCGTGCTGGTCGCGCTCGTGGCGCAGGTCACCAACGTCTCCGTGTCCGCCAGCTTCCACGCGACGCTGCCGCTGCACGTGCAGGCGATGTTCGGCTGGAGCCCTGTGCTTGTCGGCGCGGCGTTTACGTGTCTGACGGTGCCGGGGCTGCTGATCAGCCCGTTCGCCGGGTGGCTGCGCGACCGGGTCGGTGTGCGCGTGCCGACGACGGCGGCGTTCGTGCTGCAGGGCGTGCTGCTGGCGGTGTTGGGGGCGACGGGGAATGAGCGTGTCCCTGGGTTGGGGGCGGTGCGGTCGGGGCCTGCGCTGTATGTTGCTGGGTTGGTGGGGTTCGGGATTGTGAGGCCCTTTTCGTCAGGGGTTGCGTCTATTGAGGTTACTGGTGAGTTTGCTGCTCTGTCTTGGGTCTTGGTGTATGTGTGGGTGAAGGGCTGATGTGATTGTAGAAGTGGTGAAAGACTACCAGGAGAAACAACCTGGCATCTTTGGGCCTGGCGGCGGACTGTCGCGGGTGTTTTCTATGGTCGATGTGTCGGCGTCGCTGGGCTTGACTATCGGGCCGATTGTCGCGGGGGCGTTGACAGAGACGGTGGGATATACGCTCATGACGTGGTTCTGGAGTAAGTTGGACGTCCGTCTGGTGGCATGGCTGTGCTGACGTTGTAGGTGTGTTGTTCTTCATCCTGGCGGTCTTTCTGTTCCTCTTCTCGGGGTCCAGAGCAGTCCCGGTGGAGGAAGATGACTAGACGGTATTGCATGAATTACGAGAGATGACTGGGAAGATGATATGACACGTACCGGTCGGTTATCGGCGTACAAAGAATGACTGCTCACGAAAGGATACCTGCTGGCTAGAGACTAGAAAAGGACATATGGCATGGCTCGTTGATCTAGGTATAAATAACACTTTTACGAGGATATGGATGATGATGTGATCATGATTAAATAATACTACAACTTCAACATCTACTTGTATACGCATGGATAGGTGTTATGAATGGAGTGATTTACCTGACGCCTAACGCTGAACTAATCAAGGGATATCAATGAACATCCTCCAACAACAAAACGCTGAACGCTCGCTATGCAGACCAGACCAGACCAGACCACAGACAAGTCAAAAGCACAGCAATGAACAACCACCACTTTTCCCCATGCATGCAATTTGCCAAAGAAAAGCCCACCCGGGAAGAAACGCAATGCGGAACCAAAGGGTATAACAACACAACAGGAATCGAATCATGGAACGACATCACTTTTTGAACATGTAGTGACCGTAGATACCCCCCACGTCGCCCACCGCAACGGGGATCTTGCGCATTCCCCACCAACGCGCCCCCATCTTCCAGCATCGTGAGCCGTCGTCAATCGGCTGCGACGGCATCGAGGCCGGATCACGCACGTACCACCCGCGGCGGCCCAGTTCCCGAACGGTCCAGCCGAGGGACGACCGGGCGTTCTTGGTGCGCTCGCGGAGTGGCGCAATCAGCTTGTCGCCGAATTCAATGACCTGCAGGGGATAGCTCTGCGGGGAGAGCAACAGACAGGCGCTAGTGTTGAACACCGTGCCCAACGACAGCTGGTTCACCTTGGTGAGATCGAGATAGCAGAGCATGGGCGGGACCCAAGTTTGCTTGGGGGTCTGCTCGGCATTCTGCGGAGGTGGAGGAGCAAAGAAAGAGTTCACGTCCTGGGCAGTCAGGTCCGCCGAGCTGAGGCCCAATTCTTCCAGGTGCTTGGTCAGAGAGATCAGGGCGGGCACATGGGTCGAGGTGACCTTGGCGCCGCCGAGGTTGAGAGACCGGAGCGTAGAGGGGAGTTTCGGAAGGAGGGCACTGATATCTTCCTCCTCGAGCAGACGGTACCGCGTCGGGTCGGTCATCAAGTTCAGGAACACCAGGGAGTCACACACGGCGGGATGCATGGTCAGGAACTCCACAACCTTGGACGCGCGCAGCCGCGAGCACCGGGACAGACTCAAATGGGTGACCTGGGCGGTTTCGGGGATGGAGAACAAGGCCGCCTCGCTGATCTGCGTGTGGGTCACATCGAGGTGCGTCAAGTTGACCAGACGGGGAAGGAGGACTTCAAAGGCCGAGGCGGGCAGGGTGCTGCATTCGTGCAGTGAGATGCGCTTCAAGTTGGGGAGAGTGAGAGGAAGTCCAGGACCAGTGGTCAAAGCCTCGGAGAACACGCGCGAGAAGGACTGGCTGGAACAGCCGCAGAAATCGACCGCGCACAGGTTCGGCAGACCGGTGAAGAGCTTCTGCACCACTTCCACACTGAGATCGCCCTCAACGTGCTCCTGCAACAGACACTCCTTCAGGTTGGGCAGCATTTCCAGACACTTCAAGAGGGTGGTCGAGGTCAGGTTCTGGATCTCCGAATTCATCTGCTTGGTGCGTCCCAAGCCCACCGAGGTAAAGTGCGAGAAATCGAGGCGACGGACCAGCGTGCCCAACGCGGGATACTGCGACATGTGGTTGAGAGCCTTGGAGAAGATGATGGAGTGGGGGAAGGTCATGTTGCGGTAGAGGACCGCGAGGGTTGCAGCGTGGAGGGTGCGCGAGGTGAGCAGACACGAGATGAGGTCGACATTGCGGGGTGTGTAGCCGTTGGGCGGGACATCCAAGGCCAGGTAGGAGATGATCTGATCCAGCACCTCCGGGGGCAGCTTCTCGAGCGCCGACGTGCCGGGGACGGGCTTCTGTTCCATGATAAAGGGCTGTTGCTTGGTGGGAGCGAGGGTCTCTGGCGGAGCGGCCTCCCAGGCCCAACCCCGAGCGTGCATGTTCCCCAGGGCGCGGAGGTCACCATAGCTCCTGCTGAGGCTCTTCCCACCGAGACGAATCTGCTTCCAGCCAAGGAAGCCGCCGCAGGGGCAGCAAAACTCGGGGGTCTGTTGCATGTCAATGGGTTTGGCGATGGGCTTGGGGGATGGATCGGCTGGTTCCTTGGGCGATTGATCGATGTGAGTGTCGACGAAGGATTGAGCGATTCCTAGAGAGAGTGATTAGTATTAGAAATCAGACGCTACACAAAGTAAATAGGAGGGGGGGGGGGGTTCGGAAAATTTGATTTCTTTTACGTACCGTCAATATCCTCCTTGATGGAGCCGACGGAGGGACGGCGACGACTGCTGGATCGGGAACCGTCCGGTGAAGAACACTCTGAGGAATGGGGAGAAGAGGTGCGCGGGTGGTTCTGCGAGGTAAAGGAGGTGTGTAGCAAGTAGGAGGGCTTGGGGAGAGGAATGCCCGGGGCGGCGGTGGTGGACATGGTGGACAGCGGAGGGTCTCTATATACCTTCCGATGCGCGCCGTCCGGTGGAGGAGAGGAAGTATAGGGACACAGATCGTAAGGGGGGTTGCAACAGTCGGTCCCAAAAAGGATAGGAGACAAATAGTTGTGGGAAAACCAGGACCAGGGGATTTGAACGAAAAGCTTTGTTAAGTAAAAAAAAAAATCTTTTCCCCAGATTCCACCGAGGGGCGGCGGAGACAGTCGAACTAAGAGAGAAACTGTTAGTCACAGAATGCGGCGGGTGGAACGAGGATCGGGCGGGTGCCGATGGAGGGACGGTACCGAGTCGGTAATAAGAGGTAGTAGGAGGAGTAGAAGGTACACGGAGTATAAGATGGTGGATATTAGATAGTAGATGGGAGATAGGAGATGAAGAAGAGAAGAGCTGGTTTATAAGAAGAGAATTTGTTGAAGAAGAGAGAGAGAAAGAAAGAAAGAAAGAACAGATGATGGAGGAATGACTGACCATCGGGCCGGTGCCACTCTGACCGATCTATACTGATGAACGCGGAAGAACCAGGTACCATGCAGCATTACATCGGTGGTTTCTTTTTTGCCTCTTCGACTATCGATCAGTTTCCTACTTTATTATTCTCCTTTGACAACTTGTACTACTACTTCTACTTGCATAATACTCTCTTCTCTGGCGTATTGATTTATTGATACTATAAGATCATCTTCTCCAACTCCAGAATTAAATTAAGTAACAGAATTCGCCCACTGGCCGGGCGCATTCTATGACATAATGGAAAATCGCCTCCGCCTGGCCCCGTGACCGCTCCGTTTCGGGCCTTCCTTTCCGCTCTCACGCTCTCTACTTCTCTCTGTCGCTATGTAGGGGATACTCGACATGAATCAACAATTACATAAACAAAACAATATAAGAGAATCCAAGGTCCTACTTCATTGAATATAGGAATAATCAGTACCTACTTTATATATGCACTGGGAGACATGGAGGAGTCTTTTACCTAAGAGCAACCAGCGGGATCCCGTGACCGTGCGGAGAACGTTGAGCTAATCATCTATTAGGGTTCATTTACTCCGCTCATTCCCTTCTGGCACTTTAGGACGGTAGGTACTAGTTCTAGTACCCTCCGTATACCCTGACCTCATCTTCCTCGCTATTCCCGCCCTTCCGACTCGTCAATGCCCTTGCCTCCACCTCTCTTCCCCGTCATCTGATCTTCTCTTGGCCCATGCCCCTTGCAGTCCTTCAAATGGATGGGTCCCCGACTCTGGTCTACAGGGTACTCCGCAGTGGTCCATTGTACACTAGAGTGTAGGGATCTCTACCAACTGTCTCCTCCCTGTTCCCCCCTGAAGTGTCCTCCTGTGCTTCCAAGAACCCCCAAACATGTCGATCCATTCCCCCCATCATGGTAACTTCAGCGGCTCTGTAATACATAGTCCTACACGCCAAGGCAGATCAGTAAGCCAAGATACCGCGAGAGGAATGCCACATCAACTCCACCCTCTATTGTGTTGATCCCCATTGTTCTTTGTTCAGCCCCTGACTTGCACCTTTGCTGCATCCTTCTGAATCAGTTCTGTTCGGCCGATATTGTCGACAACAGCCCTCTGACGTGTCCGCTCGCATCAGCCATCGCGTTATTATCACCTCATCTTGCCACTCAATTTCGCTCGTGGCCCTGGAAGCATCGAGTCACCTGATCCTATCGATCTGATAAGATTTAATATTTGTTATTATCACGTGGGCGGTCAGTCTTCCCACTATTCCCCCTCACCAGCTCCCTCGGTCGGAGTAGGGTATCTATCGTCTGCTCATATTTCTATTCATCACTGCTTTACCTCCCGTGGAGCTCCTCACCGTAGTGGTGTACGATTTGACAGATGTTTCGCTGCTTTCATCCCATCGTAACCCATCTAACTGACCTCCACCATCTTCATCTTAACCTTCCTCCAGCCGAATCACTAAGGACTAACGCAAACATCCCTTGTCAGTGAACCCATTGAACTATGACATACACATACGGGCATCACGAGAAGAACGCGACTAGGATGCCTTCTCACCAGATGGTTGCAGGATGAACCTCCACCCCAAAGACATACGTCTTCATCTCACGTCACTACCACCTGTCCACACTGATTCACGCTGCTATAAACCAAAGAGATGTGGATATGGGGGCGACCTAATGCCTGTGCGTGCAATGAGATCGACGTGCTGATCTTTGGCGGTATACGGAGGTCTGTGGGCAGCTCGAATACAGTGTTCAAGCCACGGTCGCGCGGGGAACCCCTGAGAACTAGATATGGCATACGGCCTCTCTTTCTGGATTATCGTCCACCATCTGGCGAAATGTTCCCTGGCGCTTCTCTAAAAGTCGTGCTGGGTGGTCGTATTCCACTACTCGACCGGCATCCAGGACCAGCACGCGGTCCATATCGATGACTGTCTCAAGCCGATGCGCGATCATCAGGACTGTTGGGCGAGACGATGCAACCGCGGAACGGAGAGTCCGCTGGATTAATTGGTCGGTCTCCCAATCGACAGAAGATGTGGGCTCATCGAACACCAAGATCTTAGGCTGGGCGACCACCGCCCTAGCAATGACCAGCAACTGTCGCTGCCCGTGGGAGAGGTTCGTGCCTCCGGCGCTGACTGGAAAGCCTAGCACACTTGTTCCATGTTGCTTCCGCTCGTGGAAACTCGCCGCACCCGGCCGACAGTCTCCGTCATCGACAGGCCAATGAACTTTGTGCAAGGCGTCCAGGAGGCGCTCGTCGTCGTACTTGCCTCTTGGATCCAAGTTCTCGCGAATACGCCCGGAAAACAACAGCGGTGTCTGGGGAAGGAAGGCTATTCGATTTCGCACGTCCGTATAGGGGATTCGGGCAAGATCAACCCCATCGACCATGACAACTCCCTCATAGCTCAGCATCTGTGCCAGAGCCAGAAGTAACGTAGACTTGCCGGATCCCGTTCGTCCGACAATCCCCACTCGGCTTCCAGCAGTCACAGCGAAGCTTATATCATGAAGAACGGTTGGTAAAGTCGGACCGTGCCCGGCAAACAGCCCCCGGATCTCAAGACAGCCTTCTGCCGGCCATATAGAAGAAACGCTCCCCTGGCGGATGGCAGGGGACGCTATCTCCACGGGGATGTCCGCGGCATACTCGACAAGCCTCGCTGTTGGCTCCATTTCGATTGTTAGCTGGTTAGAATTTTGTATCACAGATAACCAATGACCGGCCAGTCTCATGGTGAAAGCGACAGTGAAGCCAACCTTGGTGGAGCTCGCATTTTGATACACCATCAGAATGGTCGCTGCCATCGATAACACCGCAGGTATGATGTTCACCCGGAAGTGAACCACTGTGTTCAGGCGAGTCAGATGCATAGACGTACGGGAATCATCGTCTAACCTGGTGAACAGCTTTTGAACAAAGTCCTCGGTCATTTGAAAAGCCCGGATGGTCGCTCGCCCTGCAATGGCAGACGTGGTGTGTTCAATCGCTACAGCTGCCGTCCTCCCCTCCAGCCTCTTGATCCTCTGCGCTGTCTTTTGTGGCCGCGTCACCCATTTGTGGCATGATACCAAGAGGACAGCACCCAGGATTGACAGCTTTGGACTCGTAGACGAGAGGGCCAATAGGACAGTCCCAATACCTGCTGCAGCCTTGAGTGTCTGCACAAGGTGAGGGCCTATACTAGCATGGACTGCGGTCGAGTCGTCGGTGAGACGACTGAAGATATCGCCCTGGGGCGTTTGGTCGAGCCATGGCCTCTCCGCATGTGCGACGGATTGGAGTACACGGTCAGGAAGGGCATGCGCTCCCCTGAGTATAGTGCTTAGCATCATACAACTCTGTATGGCGTCTACAGATACCGTGGCCAGCAGTGTAGCCGCGTTACCAACAAGCATATATAACACTTGAGGTTCCACATGTTGTGTCCAATTCCTGATCCAATATTCCTGGCAATTGCGTCCGCTTGATATAGCCATCGTACCGGGTGGAAAAAACCTACCTGCCCAATTGTCAGCAGGCTATGGACCGCAGTAAGAGCGACAGCACACTGCATGGTACTGTATGTAGTACACAAGGCGAGGAACCACCGCAGCGTCTCCCAGGCTGCGGGCTCACTTTCCACGTGAGATTGGTCTCTTTTCGTATCCGGGCATGATGTGGGCTTCTCTTCCGCCGGCGGCTGATCCGTCTCCCTGGGATTCTTCTTCGGTGATACATGGTATGTTTTCAGCCCATGGCCAGGTATTCCCACGCGTTGAACCACCTTGGAACCTAAGACTACAGTAAAATCCACTCCGTGACATAACCCTGTGTGGCAAGTCGCGAGTACGCGAGTCCGGCCGTCGGCTAGCTTCCCATGCAATGCATGTTGAGATAAGTGGATGGCCGTGTTGATATCAACTGCGCTGAATATATCATCGATGACCAGTGTCTCTGCTCGTGAGTACAACGCGCGTGCCAGGGCAATCCGAGATATTTGGCCTCCGCTCAGAGTGGTCCCTGAGCTTCTGATCGCAGTTGCGTCCCCTTTGTCAAGGGCCAGGAGATCCGGTTTCAAGGCACAGGCAAACAGAACATTCTCGTATCTTTGACGGTCCCATGGACACCCAAAAAGGATATTGTCACGGATCGTCCCCTCGGTAATCCAAGGAGACTGCGGGACGTATGCCACGGCGCCCTCAATAAGCCAGGCGCCGCCTCCTACCGACCTGCTATCCAAGTCTCGATACGAATGACAAGGTGCTCTGACAACTCCAGAGCGTACTTGACTTTCGCCAATGATCGCCATTAGTATCAGACTTTTGCCGGACCCTGTAGCACCCGACACTACTGTCAACCCGCCCCGTGGAAGGTTCATGCTCACATGGGTCAACTCGAAATTTCCCGAGCTGGACCCAGGAGTGGCCCAGGCCAACGAGGCATCTTCAAAAATGATGTGCGGCGAGGGCACAAGATACCGCTGCTGCTCACCCCGCCTCAAGTAGCCGTCAATAGACCGGGCGCTCTCTTGAGCATCTCGCATTGTCGAGAGCAGTTCCGGGATTCGGGAGCACGAATTTCTCATCCATACCAGCAGGTTCGTAATGGCGAAGATGGTCGACCCCTGCAATTGAGAGTTATTCGTCGCGTAGGTTCCCAGTACAATAGAGGACAATCCAAGGACTTGTGTGTGGTAGATCACGCCATTAGCAACTTTCCACCAAATATCAGCAGCCCGACATTGAAACTCCATGCGTCGTGTCCGGTTTATCTTTGCTTCCCACATGTCCTCCAAAGCAAGAAGCAAGAAGCTTGATGTCTCTCAGTGCACCGAGTATTTCGACGAGCTGGTCCACTTTTGTCTTGCAGGATAGTCGCAGGGCCTGCTGCACCTGTGAGTGTCTTCGCACAGCGTATTTCTGGACGGGCAAGGTAAGGGCCAGTGCCATGACGCCAGCCACGATGGGACCCCAACCTACTTGCCGCACCAGCACAACAGCGACCATGTTCAGTCGCGTTGCAATGTCGCAAAGGTAAGCTAGAGACTCGATTCCCTTTGCCACGCGAGTGATTTCTGCTGTTGTAGGCACGATGTCTGCGTTCTCGTTGGGCAGAAGCATGGCCTTTTGGAAGGTCGCGGCTCGGAGCTGTGTCCTGGCACGGCGCGAGACGACGGCGTCATCCATTGATACCACAGGGGGAGCAGTTTCGCGGTCGTGAGAGCTATACAGTAATGGGTAAGACGGAGGTAGATGCCGGTCTGTGATTCTAACGATTGCAGCAGACAGATCACGCAAAGCTGTGGCAAAAAGTTGGAGACGGCCGATGTTGCAGCAAGGAACATGAGTCCGGACAGAGCGGTTCGCTGAGCGCGCAGTATGACCATCAATAAAGGTTTCTCAGGCATGTTCGACTGCGCCACTTGGAAGACAACAGTGCTGCTGCCTGAGATTCTGGATCAAGCCTGGGGAGGTCATTTGGTTGAAGATCTACTGACAAGGGCCTCGCCTTCGTGAAGGATTGTCTCATCCAGGAGAAAGTCAGGCGGCCGATCACTGAGACCGTACATCGATCCTTGTCGTCCATTTCAGGGCAATATGGCAACAGTGACTCCCATTGCGTCAGGATGATTGACAGTAAGAGGACCCCGGTTGCGGTAATCTGCATCCAGTCGATATCGCTCGTCTTGCCGTCGACAATATCATAGAACAGACGGCCAATCATCAAGATACAGCTTCCTTTCGCTGGCCGCAGCAATCGTGAGCGACGTCTTGGGGAAGACTCTCTGAGGAGGCATACGCACTGCAGCTGGATCATTGCTTGGTACAGGAACCGACATGCACCGGACCCTCCATCCAGTTGTAGAGTGCGTGAGCCACGGCGGGCGTCTCCATATCAGTGACTGCTTTTCCAGCTGCCACGACTGCGACTGCCATCCCCAGGATGTTTACCAAGTTTGACCCCCATTTGATTCTTGCCGGCCTGTGTCCTGTTCTCGCGGTGGTCACCCACCTCCACACTGAACACACCGCCGGCAAGGTCAGAGCACAGATTGACGCGAGCCAGATTGTTGCTGCAGCTGTTGTCTGCGACATAGCTCTCGTGGGTGAGGCACTGACCAGATCTACTGAGCTTTCGTCTTGGCTTCAAAAAGCAAGACGCTGAACCATTGGCTTGGTACGTACCCTCTGCCGAGTGGGAGGTCGTACCAACGACCAGCTGGTGGTCGACGTGACTGTTGAGACAAGGCAAGGGGCAAGGACGAATACCATGCAAGGGAAGCAATAGTCCTATGGGGCCCTCGGTGAGATGCATGTATCTGCCATATTCCCGATGCAAAGACTGAGGAGAAGCCAAGTGGCCTGGCAACTTAAGAGACGGAGCGTCGACTTTTCGAGTGCACATCAAATCGATGGATGCGATACAGTCCCATGGTGCTTATGCTGTTCCTGTCCAAAGCATCCCCACTGTAGTCGTATGAAGACGTGGAAGTCTCCAATCTATCGCAGATGCAATCAACGAGACTCTTCATTGATCTCGCATTTCCAGGCTGGCTTACCAGAACATCGCTCTTGTTGCTGACTTTCCTAGAGCATAGTCTGCCCTGTCCTACCTTCATACTCGTCAGTATATCAGTGCATTTGTTTTCTTTCTACATTCTATAGGTTGCTGAGTATTCTTCCTGTCTAAAATAACTTCCGAGGGCAGTCTCCGGATAGCGCATAGCGGAGGCGATATATTAGTCGGAATGCCACTAACGCCAGCTTTCCCACGAGACACTCCTAATCCTTGCTGGGCTGCAGACTAATGTGATAACACCCTAAATATAGCTCCTGCAAGTCTCAAACGTATTCCCTGCTAGGCTCGTCTGGGCTGGATCAGGCAATCGCCATCTATATAGATTAAAGGATCTATAGCACCGCCAAGTCATACAAACAGACGAAAACGTCTGATAATAAACACCTCGATCAGATTGCAGCATATAAATAGTCCTCACTTCCTCAAGGACCCCTGCAGTCCATCTTGCCTGGCTATCAAGTACATTTCCTCCGTTGTCTGTCCACTACTCACACAAAACACAAAGCCTCGTACACCACCAAAATGCGCTCTTTTATCTCGCTCCTCCTACTGGCCACTCGCTCCTCCTACTGGCCACCTACGCCATTGCAGCCAGCTCACCGGCCTTCAGCGCCCGCGGTCTTATTGAACTAAGCTGCCCCGTTGGCAGAAAACCCTGCGGTCCGGGCTGCATTCCAGAGGACTGGACCTGCTGTCCCGGAGCGCTGGGCGGCTGCGCGCCCAGCGAATACTGCTCCAGCCCGACGTTCTGCTGTCCGATAGGCGAGACCTGAACCGAGGAGGGCGGCGTGTCCACCATCTTGGATAACACTGTCACCCAGACCCGGACGAGGACCAATATCGTGACGCGCACCGGTGTCTCCTCCTACGACCAGGCTTCGACTGTGCCGACTCCGTATGCTACTGCCTCTCGCCCGGTGATTCCTACCGGTGGGGCGTCGTCTTTGGCTGTCGCAAGTCGTACCCCTACGACTACAACTTCCGCTCCGGAGCATATCTTTACTGGGGGTGCAGTCGCGAATGTGCTTCCTGTTGGCCTTGGGGCTGTTGTTGGGGTTGTGGGAGCTGTTTTGCTTTAGGTTGGATGTTGGATGTGTAATATTGTTGTTTCGGATAGCTTATTCTGGGTTTAATGGTACTTCTGCCGTATAGAGATGAATAACACTGTCACTACTCAGCCTCTAAGCTACTCATCTCAACACCGATGTCACCATCTATCCACCTGAGACACCAACACAGTAGGCGTAACCGGCCCAGAGACCGGAACAGTCTCCATTGAGGGCAGGATTCAACTCATAAAGCCGATCCAGAGTAATCCCTGCGTTAGCGGCCATGTCGTAGCAGTACACACCTAGAGGCAAGGTCAGTAAATAGACAACATGAGGAATCCTACTCCACATACCGTCCTGTTGCATCACCCAGCGATTACAGCCTGCAGGGATACCACTCTGAGTTGGGCCCGGAGGAGCTACTGCCGTGGGTGTAGGCGTAGGCGTAGACGCTGTTGTTGTTTTTGTTGCTGTAGTAGCAGAGGTGGTCTGAGTATTCGTCTCGCCGTGGACACAGTAGCTGGAACCCGAGTTAGTTGTTTACGTGGCTCTATATGGTCAGAAAAAACACTTACGCCGCGTCCAATAGCAGGTTGGAACAACTTTCGTCAATCTGCGGGTTCCATGTACGGAGCTGGCTGAAGGTGATGCCGTATTCGGTCTGCAAAAGGGAGCAGGTGTCTCCGCTCACCACCGTATGCCTAGAGAAGGGTCAGTTCCCGGAGCATGGATGTTGGAGAGGTGATTCGTACCACTCGTAGCAATTCGGTGTCGTGCCCGTTGGAGTGCTCGTGGGTGGGGTCATGTAGGTCGAGGTTGTGGCCGTGCCGTTGGCGGTGGCGTTCCAGTCCATCGTGGGATAGACACAATAGTAGAGACCGGGGAGCAGGTTGGAACATGCCTCGTCAATGGCCGGGTTGATGGCCATGAACAGGCTGGCGCTGATGGAGTACGCGAGGGAGATCTGTTCGCACGTATCTCCGTCTGTGGCCTGGTAGTATGATCCACATCGCGTGGTCGTTCCGTATCCTGTTGGCCCTGGAGGTGCCGTCGTGGTGGTGGCGTACTGTTCGGTTTTGGTTGCAGTTGCTCCGGCGATGGTCGTAGGCGTGTATGTCTGGCCGGAGAGACCAACGCAGATGTTGTCACCAGCAATGAGGTTAGAGCATGCTCGGTTGACCGATGGGTTATAGCTAATGAGGTCAGCAATCGGGAGGCTGTATGCCCCGGCAATCGTGTTACAGGTGTCCCCAGGTTGGACAAGATAGACAGGGCACTGCCGTGGTAGGCATCTAATTCGGTCAGGTCAATGAGCACTAGGTTGTGTTTATGATGTCAGGCGAGCCGTGGACATACAGGTTCTGGCCTTGCAGTAAATTCGTCCCGTCCAGAAAGATCCCGTTTAACGTTCTCAATGGGCCGGTAGGAACCCCTTGCGCCTTGGCAATTGCCTGGATGTTTTCACCGGACTGCACGGTGTAGAAATTGGATGATAGACAAGAGGCAGTCGAGGGAGCTGAGTGATCCACCCAAGGGATAGTCGTCATGTTGGTGGCGGGAGGTTGGACATTCGTGGGCAAGGAACCTGTACCACAAGTGTCTTGTATCTGGACCCACTGGTCAACGAGTTGCTCATTATAGTTAGAATATGCAGTCTGCTGCATTTGCACAATCAGGTTGATCATGCATGTTGAGCAGAGCTGATCTTTCGACACGCTCGTTAAGGCCATGTCGGCGGTGCCCAGCGCCGCTTGGATCTCCCCAATTGCATCTGGGTCGAAGTTCAGCTAAGCCAATGACAAGAGATGGGTATGGCTCTTCTCACTCGTGCAGTATTTGCCGGTGGCAGGGTCTGTGATACAAGTTCGATTGAAAGTTGACCACAGGATGTCGCCAACCCACACGGCCGGTATACCGTCCCAGGGCTGAGGGTCGTTGGCGCATTGCTGTTGAACAGTATTATGGTATGTCTCCAAGGATGCACGACAGCTGTTAACACAAAGCTGGTCCTGCAAGGTGTCGTTACCTATTGGACCGAAATAGTCGGTTGTCGCCAGAGAGAACAGATACGGGTCACAATCCAGCATCTTGCTCAGCGCTGTATTGCAGCCGTCCGAGATGGCAGCAGTGGTATTGGTGCCATACTCGTATATGTTAATTTGCGCAGCGGCAAGAGTAAGAAAAAGGCCAATTGCAAACTTCATGGTAACGGGTCATCGAGCAAAGAGAGTCTTGTGCTTTGTGAAGCGGGAAATTGGGATGGAGGCAGCGGGCGATATAGAGTATACCTACACCACACACCATGATTCTGCATGAGGCATTTTGTTCTCTCGATGAGATCATGATAAGCATACTAGCCCGGCCATGGTATCAGGCACTGTGCATAGATAATGCCTGTCAAGCCCCGTTTTGCCCGGTTTTCATGAGGGGAAGATATGACACTAACGGCACAATGGCCCCATCTTAGGAATGATTAACAGCCACGGAGATATTTCATACTGATGTAAACCCCTGGCACACATACCAACACTGCGTTTCTGCAAAATACCATTGGTCGAGCGCAGAGCCGCTGATCCGGACATATGAAGCCATCTAGTATTGAAGCCGTGAAGGATGGAGAACCCGGTTAATGGTGGTCTGCCCGATGCTTCTCTGGACTTGGACTCAGACTGCGCGGGTGGTAGCTGCCTTGCCATTATAAATATTGCTCAATTAGTGGCCATATTCGCGGAGCACCCGTCGTGTCGTGTCTTTGTTGCCCACTCGCCGTGATCGAGGTATCGTCAATAAAACATGAATGGCAAAAGTTCTCTTCTATTCATACTCCTAGTCCTCTGGTGCCATCAGTGCATCGGTCAGGACTACACCTGCAGTGCTGACCGGCCATGCGAGCTTGGTTGCTGCTCCAACACGGGGGTCTGTGGACTGGGGCCGAAATTCTGCGGGGACAGCTGTATCTCCAACTGCGATCGCAAGTCGGACTGCAATCCCGGATGGGGCATGGAGGTGAGTATCTGGCGATGTGCATGCGTACCGAGTCAATCTGGAAGACAGACTAATACTCCCGAATTCCAGTGGTCCCAAGCAGACAAATGCCCGCTGAACGTATGCTGCTCCGAGTATGGCTTCTGCGGCACCACCGAAGATTTCTGTGGCAACAAGACTGTCGAGTCCCCTACCTGCAGCGGGTCTAGTGCCTCCAAGAGAACTATCGGGTACTACGAGAGCTGGGGAATTAGCAGGAAATGTGACAAGATGTATCCAGAGTGTAAGCAGCTCCATATCGAGACGCCCCCAACAGAAGCACTAACTGGAGGGCAGCACTCCCCATCGGATCCTACACCCACCTGAACTTCGCTTTTGCATTTATTGACCCGACCTCCTTCAAGGTCGCGCCGATGGACGAGGCTGATGTGAGCCTCTACAAGAGGTTTACCGGGCTGAAGAATCTCTATCCGGACCTGGAGACCTGGATTTCCATTGGGGGATGGAGCATGAACGATCCGGATCAGCCAACTGCAACCACATTCTCCGACCTGGCTGCGTCCGAATCCGCACAGAGCAAGTTCTTTGACTCTCTCCTCTCATTCATGGAGACCTATGGCTTTGATGGAGTCGACATTGATTGGTAATATCACGCCTCCCTCTTCCGTGTCGGGAAGACCGCCCTGCTAATTAAAACATGACACCAGGGAGTACCCCGTCGCTGAAGAACGCAGTGGCCGAGCCGCTGACTTTGACAACTATACTTCTTTTCTAAGAAATCTACGAAATGCGTTGGGCTCCACGGGCCATAAATATGGGCTCACCATCACAATCCCCTCGTCCTACTGGTATCTCCAGCACTTTGACATTGTGGAGATCGAGAAGACCATTGACTGGTTCAACCTCATGTCGTATGACTTGCATGGCACCTGGGACAGCACCAACCGCTACCTGGGTCCGTATGTCAACGCGCACACCAACCTTACGGAGATCGACGAGGCGCTGCAGCTTCTCTGGCGCAACAGCATCGACCCAGACCATGTAGTCCTGGGTCTTGGGTTCTATGGCCGGTCTTTCACTCTGGCTGATCCCAGCTGCAACACGCCAGGGTGTGTATTCACCTCGGGAGGCAACGCCGGATCATGCACAGGGTCTGTCGGGACTCTCTCATACGCGGAAATTAAACAGGTGATCGCAGGCGGGGCGGATGTCGCGCTGGACAAGACCGACGCGGTCAAGATGGTCACCTGGGGGGCCAACCAGTGGGTGAGCTACGACGACGAGGAGACGCTGAAGCTGAAGCTGGACTACGCCAATGAGCACTGTCTGGGCGGTGCGATGGTATGGGCGGTCTCGACAGACGACGCCGAGGGCACCGCCTCCGCCGCACTAGGGAAGCTGACGGGACGGAGTGTCCTCGCGCTGTCGCAGAAGTCGCGGTCATCGTCCAACCAAGTCCAGTCATGCCGGATCGGTGAGTGTGGCAAGTCGTGTCCGAACGGCCTCAGCCCAGCCCAGCGCAGTGATGGCAAGAACAAGGGAAATACGGGCACCAACACCGGCTGTTCCGGCGGCGAGTCCCGGCTCTACTGCTGTCCGCCGGACAACATGCCCACCTGCCAGTGGCGGGGCGGTGCGCCATTCTGTAACGGCAAGTGTCACAGCGGAGAGGTCGAGGTCTCCAGCAGCCTCAGTGGGACTGGTAGCACGTGCTGGACTGGCCATAAGGTGCTGTGCTGTACCCAGAACGCCGCGAACGAGGCGGTCTCCGAGTGTGGATGGACGGGGAGTGCCCCGTTCTGTGCATCCACATTCCGTGGAAAGGCAGGCTGTCCTTCGGGCAGGGAGAGACTCACGTATTCCAACTGGGGTGCCGGCGGGGAGGAACCATGTGCGCTGGGATTCAAGTCATTTTGCTGTGATCAACCTCCCCCGTATGAAAATTGCGATTGGTACTACCACGGTGGGAAGATCTTGGGGTCTATTCCCCTAATCTGTACGGGCGAATGTCCTGCTGGGAAAGCCTCCATTGCCACGGATCCCTCGGGCTGCATGACAGGTGAGGCGCTAAGACCGCTGTAGCTCGTTTGGACCAAAGTGCTAACACTCTCGGCCATAGGATATGGATCGTATTGCTGCGACTCACCTGCAACTACGGTATGTCGACGCACGGCCTACCATTCAGGCAGTTGGTCCCTATGCTGATGGTGCTAGAATGACCCTCTCGTGTCCGCCTTCAAGACCCAGCTGGCCAAGTACAGCCAGAATGCTGTCTGTAGCAAGGGTCAACGACAGTACTCTAAACGGGAACATCCTGAGCATGCGCTGTTGAAGCGCCACGACCTGAGCAAGGAGGACTGGACGAGCCTGCTCCTCCAGATCACCGCTCTGGCCATTGGCACCAGCCAGACATATCAGATGTCCCTGATGGAAACAGAGTACAACTCCAGTTATGCCGATGAATTCGGGCTGAGCCTTGGAGAGATTGCCCAATTCCAAAGCCAATGGTACGTGAGCCCTCCGAGATGGTATACGACAAGCTCACTCTGCCAGGCCCAATGCGGAACCGATCTCACGAACAGAAAGCTTGATGTGTATGGGACACGGGGCTTCTGATGTCGTCTCTGATGCTGAGGTGGCACGGAGCGAGCTTTGCGTCTTACGCTGCCCGACTGCTGGAACCAAAAAGCGGCGTGGCATTCTCCACGAAGGCCTGCTGTTCGTCAATAATGGGACCAAATTGCTGGCGTCGAGGAATCTGGCAGAAGATGCAGAGGCTTATCCCTCCTCGGACAACAATCCAGAGCCCAGTTGGGGTACGATTCCATTCCGAGTCTCCGACTATGCTGGAGCGCAGCTAACCAGGACAGGGTATATGGTTCAAGGAATCATCAACGGCGATCTCACCCTCGAGTACGAGCAGCTCATCTACACCAATGGTGGGGAGCAGATCCTGGAAAGTACGCATATCACCCTTTGACACTCGAATACCCAGACCATTCCTTTGCTGACTCCGCAGTTGTGTGGCAACTCCCGTCCAACAGCCCCGGCTACCAGGAGATCGAGCAAGACAATTACGTGGTGTTCCACTTCCATTTCGAGCATCTTATCAACGACAACGGGGTGTGGCGACCGGGGATCTACGCCATCGTCGCCTTCCACGGCCAACAATACCAGGATCGACCACGGGGACGCGTTGACGGTAATAACAACGACGGAGACAACCGACGGGCGCATATTTTGAATTGCAACACTGGCAACCAAGCGACCGCCGAGACCTACTACTGGTACCCGGGAGCGGAGGAAGAGGTTGACTCGTTGGAAGGAGAAACGGTGCAGCGATTCGGCAACTTTCTGTTCCAACAGGACCTGATCACCGTCGACACTTTCACTAGCGCCCAGAGAGGCCAACTGGGCACCGTGCCCGGCGATGACCCCGACTGTCCTGGCCGATGGTACTTTGAGTGGAATGGGTATAGCTATAGTCGCCAGTTCCTGCCCAGCGGGCCTATTCAGGACACGCGCGGACAGAACGATCAGACGGACCAGGACGATGTGTAGGGGCAGTAGAAGTACTATAGTAGTACAGTAGTATAGTAGTTGGAGAGCACATCAGGAGTGAAGAAGCACATGAATGATATCATGGTAGCATCAATCAGCCCCGCACTAAGCAGGACTTGGTCGTTCATATAGAGAAATCGATCATCCATCCATCCATGACCATCCTCATCAACCATGTCGTCCTACCAACTCACCCCCGACGACCTCGACACCTCCACCGACGTCCCCCCGGCGATTCGGGCGGCTCGAAATCCCAACCCAGCTGTTCTCCAGGCCTTGTTAAACTATTATCTGTCCGAGCTGCCACACGTCGCCCATCTCGCCCCCCGAGACCGCGGCGGCCTCGAGCAATGCTCTCCCAACGCCGACATCAGCGGCGCTATTGACTGCATCTACGAGTCCCCATTAACCGCCGCCATTCGCGCCGGTCTTCCCGACAATGTGCGTGCGCTCCTGGCAGCGGGCGCAGACCCAACGGGCATCAGACTCCACTATCTGTCCGACTACTCCGTGCGCTTCATCCGCGGCCGAGATGCGAAGACCGACATGTCCAGCTTCGCCTTGTGTCCGCCGCGAGAGTCCATTCTCACCGTGGCCGCGGCGAAAGGCATCCAGCATCAGATTCAGCCCTTAACTACCGCCGAGCTGGACGAGCGCCGCTCCGGCTTTCCTCGCTTCTGGACTGAGCCCAATCTGCCGGGCCAGCGGTTCCGCTCCACCAAGGCCTTGACTGCGCTAGAAGTCGCCGCAGCGTGCGGCCAAGAGCAAATGTTCGACCTGCTTCGCGACGCCGGGGCAGATGAATCCGCCTGGACTCAGACTCCACCCTCGAGTAATAGCGTCTTCGTCGAGGACAACGAGCCGTCTCGCCAGGAGACAACGCCATCCGCGCTGTCGACCTCGTCGCCCGTCCACGAAGCCATCGCTGCCGGCCACAGCGCCATGCTGCACAAACTGCTCCATCAACACCACTACTCTCCCAACTACCGACCTCTGACCGCGGCGCCGACGCTGGCTCTTCCTCCGCTCTCCTACGCTCTGGCCTGCTGTGATCCCGACGACCCCAACATCCGCGAGTGCATCACCGAGCTGCGCAGCCATCCCAATCTCGACCCTCACCTGCGCACCCCCATCTTCGACATCCATCCGCTCCATTTCGCCGTCGCGCGTCACAGCCCCGCCCTGCTCTCCTGGCTTGCCCTGCCCCTCTCGTCGGCGGGTGCCACTGCCCTCGGACACACGCTGCTGCACATCGCCTCGCTGCCCCAGACATCCGAATCTATTGATGAAACCAACCCCGATGTCGTCCGGAGCATCCATTGCGCCAGAACGCTAGACCCCGCCTGGCTGCCGCATCCCAGCCCCAGTCCGCTGCACTTGCGGCCGCAGCCACGGTCCAGGCTTAATCCACTGCGCCCCCGCGCGAGAACCCCCTTGACGCTCGCCGAGCAGCACGCCCAGCTGCAGATCCTGCGTGTCCTGGTTGATGCCGGCATTGATGTAACTGCGCAGGATGTCGATGGTAACACGGCCCTGCACTATCTGGCGGCGACCTTGAATGTCGACCCCCGCGCAATGCAGTTGTTACGAGATATGGACGCCGGTGAGGAGGCTTATCATCATGCCTTGAATCGGGAGGGCTTGTCGCCGCGTGCCTTGTGGGAGAGTAGGTCCCAGTGAGTTCTATAGCGCCTGCAGCTCGTGGTTAGCATTTGAGCCGTCCTTCCATACTTCGTGCCTAGGTATCATAATGTGACTTGGGCATATTGTTACATGTGCGAGTTATGGTTATCATCAAGGTGTAGCACTCTTACTTATCATGTCCTGCATTTCTGATACATCGATTAAACTGAAACAAATACAATCTCGAAACATTTGACCTCGGCCCATCCTCTTCCTCGATCATCTTATCCCGCCTTCGAACCCGCCTCATGAAGATATATCATATAATCATGCGGCGCATCCGTAATCCCATAATTGTGCGACGGCGCAGTCACCGGGGGGCCCGCAAGATTCACCTGATCAAACCGCTGGAGCATGCGCACAATCACATACCCCGCCTCGGTGAGCGCAAACTGCTGGCCGAGACAGATGCGCGGCCCCCCGTTAAACGGAAGATAGTCCCAGCCGTGCTTGCGATCGATCCAGCGATCCGGGTTAAACTGTTCGGCGTCGGGGCCCCAGTACTCCTCCAGCCGGTGCGTGACGTACACCGAGTACCCGACCTCGTGGCCCTTCTTCACGAAGATGGGCGATTTCCCGTCGGGCCCGCCGCCCAGCGGGAGGGTCGTGTCGCGGGCGGCTCTGCGCGCGTTGAGCGGCACCGCGGGGAACAGCCGGAGGACCTCGCTCATGACGTGCTGCAGGTACGTGCAGGACTTGAGCGCGGCGAAGGTGATGCGGTCGGTGCGTCCTTCCGGGCCGAAGTCTTCGAGAACGCGAGTGCGCAGCTTGCTGTAGACGGCCGGGTGCTGCGCCAGCAGCCAGAAGGTCCAGCTGAGCAGGCCGGCGGTCGTGTCGCGGCCGGCGATCAGGATGTTGAGGAGCTGGGCTTTCACCTCGACCGGGTCACGGGTGACTCTGAGCAGCTCGTCGAGGAAGATGTATCGCTCCGCGGGGGCGGCCGAGTTTTTCTGTTGGTCGAGTCGCTGCAGTCCCTGCTGGATGCAGAAGTCGGCGAAGCGGTGCACCTCTTTGATGTTGTTGCGGAAGCTGGCCGGGTTGTACAGGAAGTAGAGCTCTTGGAAGAGGGAGCGCACGCCTAGGTGCTTGGTGCTTTCGTCAAAGTGTCTTGCGAGGTCCTTCCAGGGGAACGCTTCGGTGTCTGCGGCCGACTGCTGGGACGAGGTGTGGCGTTGCGAGTGGACCGTCACACCGAACAGGAACTCGGTCGCCGAATCGATGGTCAGGCGGAATAACATCGGGGTGATGTTGATCTGCTCCGTCCAGCCGCTCTGGTCTGTGGGCATGAGCCGGAACAGCTCCTGTACATGTCGCTCTTCCAGTTCCAGATCCGCCACTTGGCCTCGTGTGAACTGCGGCCGGAGCATGGCCCGAGAGTGCTCCCTGGGATTGTAAGCTTCGGGCCTAGCCAAGATGGTGAGAGACACAACCTACCAGGCTTTCCCATCACTCGTGAAGATGCCATTGCCCAGAAGCGGGAAGAACACCTTTCGTCGTAAATCACCGATTTCGAAGTCGTGGAACTGCGTGGCGAGGATGGCCTGGATGTTCTTGGGTTCGACAGTATGGATGTACGAGGCACCAAGGCTGCTGCCTGCGAAGGTCCGACGTCCTACATCCTTGTATACCTGGACTTGGTGGTCAGGCATCTGACCTGCCTTGATTGCCAGGAAGGCGCTGTAAGCATGATCGAGACCAAGCGGCAACCGGTTCTTCTGCACAGGCACAGGCTGACAGCCTAGCGCCTTTGCCTTTCGTCGGTCCGAAATGCTGTCCACGCATTTGTAGACAACATATAGGAAGGCTAGTATGGCAGTGAGAATTGTAACGTGATTCATGGCGGAAGATTCGTAATCCACCCACCATGAGAACATGGGACAGATCAGTGTTTGATATACTTATAGCAGGCCGGAGACTGCGAACTCCGCTTCCGGTCCCCGCGGATCCCGCGCTCGTCCCATGTAAATAAGTCGGTGAACAAGGTAGCAGGTACTGTTGAATTCGTATTCGCTTGTCATTATACCGCCAATGAGGGAGAGTGCAAAAGACCATGACGTTTAGGATCCGAAGTGTTTGGAGACCATTATGTCTGCACGGCTTCCGAGAATCCCGTCACCTTATGGGTCTAAACCGGCTCTAGCACATAATTACGACCGCTCAGGTGGACAATTTCCATGAGATGTATCAAGTTGAGTGGAAGGATGGATGATCTGGCTGATTTAGGATTTGAAGATGCGCAGGAGATTGACTGCCGCGTCATGCCACAGTTCATTCACGCTGCGATTTCATTGCGATGGAGCATCATGAGCAATTCTCCGCTTTGAGCGTGTTCTTTATCTTGTATTGAGGCCAAATGTGCGTAAGCCGGCCTTGGTGCCTTGCAGACACTTGAGATCGAGCACTCAAGAGGAGCTTGTCTTCACGTCACTATCGGATATATAGCTGAATCATACGAGAAGGCCGTCTTCCATATCTGCTCAGTTTAAGTCCAGGATCGTGATGTCACGGACCTTATATGAGCCCAATTGAGACCATTGCAAGGTAGTGGCTATCTGCGGTCAGATTTTAGTCCTGCGAAGATGCAGGCCTTCACGACAAATCCCTCATGTTGAATACCGATTACAAATATAGGATGATCGACCCAAAGGGTCATAGCTCGACGAGGATCAGGTTGCATCACCTGTAGGTAGTTGAAGCGTCTTCAGACGTGAAAACACCATGACGGGGTACAAATCAACCATATATGTGTACAGGGAATGAAGCCCCTGAATGCAGCCAGTGCCCAAGCAGAATGTGACACTCAGGATAGTCTCCCAAGCAGCTGCGCCAGCAACTGGACGGGATCTGTCCACGTCTGGCTTGCCCAGGCAGGTTGAAGCAACGGATTTCGGAATTCAACTCCGGCATGGCAGTCTCGTATGCCCAGCACAGCCGGTCACGCGTGATAGTTTACCATACGGTTGAGACAGTGACAGCGGCCTATCGCTGGCGCCTACAGCTGACGATCGCCCATGGTCCGTGCTGAGAGGACATGTTCAACGGGGAGTCTTATAACAGGCGATATGCCAGCTGCTGGGAATCCGGATGCCGTTGATCTGACGCTGCTCGTCCGCAATTAGCTCATCCCGTCGTAAAACAGCTGGTTGAAAATTGCAACTCACCCGGTACGATAGTAGTCAATGGCTGGCTGTTGGTAGATGTATAACTGAATGCATTCATGGACACTGAAGATGTAGTGCCTGAGGAGTGCAAACAGGGCAAATAGATGACATCATCAGCAGGCATCCCCCAGCCTCCAGATCACCTTTTCTCCTTCCAACCTCATGTAAATAAACGCAGTGAGTTGAACGATTCCTATTGCTTACATCTGACGCTTCCACAACCTTCATCTGCCATGGATGTACGTGATGACATCTGCCGCTATCCTATCTCGCGAAAGGCACATGCTCACCACCAAGCTTCAGGTCTTTTATGCGTACACCTACACCACAGCAGGATGGCTGTCACTGCAAAGTCTCGCGCTAATGGCAGCTCCTAAGCTGATCACGGCCATGCTGCTTGACGAGACTCGCCCCGCCTCTGGTGAGCACTCTCCGGGCCGGTGGTAGCTTCTAGCTTGCATGAGAACAAAAGAGGGGGTTTATGAGAACCTCGTGATCTAACAACCCCCAGATGTGGAGATCTATTTCGCCCGTTGTCTAGGATTCGGCCTACTCACCATCGCGGTGTTGACTGTCATGTTGACCGGCTCCATTCCCTTAACATCGACGCTCTCCGAGCCCGTCACCGCGGAAGACTCCGATCCCAAAGCCCCCTACGCGGTGCCCACCCTGACCGTGACGTCCGTGTTCCATGCCGCTTCCGCGATCTATGCGTACACCTGGTATCTGGCCACGGACAAGGCGGTCTTTGCGGTCGCATTGGTTGGGTCGTCCGCGGTGGCGGCGGTTGGACTCTGGTGTGTGCTCTTTGCGAGCAGTCGTGGCAAGATTAGCCGGAAGACGGGCGCAGATAAGCGAACGACGGGGTTTCCGTTCAAGAATAGAGAAGCGGCAAAGAAGCATGCGAGAAAGGAGCTGTGATGAAGTGTGACAGCGGTGTAGCTGGACCTGGGCTAGGTCAAGGTCTGTTCAGCTGGCTGTCCGGCCGGTTCCTGGACAAGATAGGATGACACCTGCATAATGCTCTGTGGTAAGGAGTATACGGAGTACAATAATCAAGTTATCTTTGCTTATCGGGTGGCTGAAGCCATCCCCTCGTTGCAGGCCATCCATCCTGCTACTCTAGATCCGAAACAGCTGTAGTCTCCGTGTGGGCGTCTTGGCGAGAAAGGAGGAGTGGAGGATGGTGGTATTCTAATATATTGCCTTTCGAGGATCGACAGTAGGCCTGGCCTATGATTGCCGCGGATCATTTGGATCATTCTGGCTTGCCCGGAGCCCCGATGACGAGCGCCTCCGCCAAGACAGCTAGTCGCTAGCGATAATAGTCCGCTGAATGAGAAGGGTACCTCTGTCCGAGCCAAGGGTACCTGCCCGACAGTGGTGGCACCCCCACTGCGGATGTACCTCTATTGTCACTCGTTGTTCCCGCCATCGCACGGATATCCCCGACTTCTGCAAAGTCAGTCAGCTCAGTGGGATGCCACCTGGGGCGTGCATCGACCCTGATGCAACCGTCCTTGCGCCTCTTCATCTGCCGTCTGATCCAGTGAGGCTGCCTGCTGCGGCCGTCACCAGACACGCCCAGAGCAGATGTCTTTGATATCACGCACCCCAGCACCAATGAGCGTTGAGAATCACTGTACCCCTGAGCTATACTTATGACCGCTATTATCACGCTCTCCGGGTTCACTTGAGTTTTCAATGGGTTTCTCATACACTGCCGAGACATCCGGTACTCTACCCCGTAAAGTCAACTGCTCGTGCCTGACTGCCAAGCCTAGCAGCTGCTTCTTCGGACGTCCGGCGGCGGAGACACCAGCTGCAATAAGGCGCTGCTCCTCAACGGCCAACAGACAGATCGCCGCGGATGCCGTTTGATTGGCCGTTGTGCGCTGAACCGGTGTATCGTTATCTCCGGGCGCTGTTGCGTAACGCAGCGGCCGCTGGGACTGGGTACGGCGGAGACCATCTACGCTACAAGGATTGAGCACTATCCCAGTCGGCCATATAGATGACTGAATAAAACATGGCGAATGCGTGCCGGTCATGATGGTATCATAAGACCTAGCACTAGGCACATGCCGGGGTTCTCTGTATGTTGCACTGAAGAAGGCTTATCCTGCACCCAAGAGAGGCCCAGGAAAGCGCTTATCGCAAACAGCGCTGTTGTCCGAGCATCGTGCATGGACAGGGCCAGGTTGTCGTTCGCTGGCGTCGGCCTTGTGACATGATAGGCAAGATCGCCCGCTCTTCCCAGGGGTGCGACCCTGGTCATCGACCTCCCGTACGGCTGTTGGACGGTGTTCTAGAAAGCCCCCTGGTCTCCCGCTGGTGTCTGCATCCAATCATCCACAGTGCATCGTGATAGACAAGGTAAAAGGCGCGGGGAGCAGCGGATATCGCGTGAGTCGCCAAGCCCCTGAGAAAGATTAAGGTCACATTGATGCCGAAGACACGGCCAGCCCATGCGCTCTGTAGGGCTCGTTTGCGTGACGAGGGCATCCAGCAATGACGCGATTTGCTCGGAGAGCGACGCATGTTCATGACTTGCTTCGGAACCAAAGCAGTTGCAGGTGTCGATCGCCCGTGCTCCTCAGGGGACACGGGCTTGGCCAGAGCAGCAGCTCCGATAGCCAGGTGTGCATGGTCTGCGGATGGCCTATGAGATGTCTTGGAAGGCAGTCGGCCTCCGTGATGATCACCGTTGTCGTCCGCATTGTCCCTTTCATTTACACCTTCTCCAATAATAGCGCCACGTCCGACGGAGCACAATGGAGTCTTCTGAGGATGCAATGTCACCCTGTGAGTTTGGAACAACCCCCCCAGGGTACACCCGAGTCTTGTCCTCCGAGACACGAGTGAATCGCGACTTTGGATGGCGGAGATGGCGAATGGATATGGCCTCGTGAATGGTATATAGGGCCGCTCTGCCCTCGCCTTCTGTCTTGCTTCTCGTCACCAAGCCAACGAAAGATCTCTGGCTTAACTCGTCTTTGCAAACCACTCCGGACGTCTCACCATGCAGTCCATCAAGCGCACTCTCTTGCTCCTGGGAGCTGTCCTTCCCGCGGTGCTGGCCGGTCCAGTCCCTCCACAGCATGGCGCGCCTACCACCATCCCCGGCAAGTACATTGTCACCTTCAAGTCGGATATCGACGATGCCGCGATTGAAAAGCACACCGCGTGGGCGACCGATATCCACAAGCGCAACCTGCAGCGTCGCGACTCGTCCGAGGCAGACCTCCCCATCGGCATCGAGCGGAACTTCAAGATCAACAAGTTTGCCGCCTACTCGGGCTCCTTCGATGAGGACACCATTGCGCAGATTCGCCAGAGCGACGAGGTTAGTGACACTGCTTGCGGTAACCCAACAAGAGGAACGAAGATCGAATCTAACGCATCGTAGGTCGCCGCGGTAGAGGAAGATCAGGTCTGGCACCTGTTTGGCCTGACCACTCAGTCGAACGCGCCTTGGGGATTGGGAAGCATCTCCCACAAGGGCCAGCCCAGCACGGACTACATCTACGATACCTCTGCCGGCGAGGGCACCTACGCCTATGTTGTTGACACCGGCATCAACGTTAACCACGTGGAATTCGAAGGCCGTGCGAGTCTCGCGTACAACGCTGCCGGAGGCCAGCATGTGGACGGTGTCGGTCATGGCACCCATGTTGCTGGTACCATTGGTGGTAAGACGTACGGCGTGGCCAAGAAGGCCAAGCTGCTGTCGGTCAAGGTCTTCGTGGGGGAATCCAGCAGCACCTCCATCATCCTGGACGGCTTCAACTGGGCGGCCAATGACATTGTTTCCAAGGGGCGCAAGGGAAAGGCAGCGATCAACATGAGCTTGGGTATGTTATTCCGACATCTATGGGAATGATATCATTGGAATCAACGCAGCTGACGCAAGCATAGGCGGTGGATTCTCCCAGGCCTTCAATAATGCCGTCGAGAACGCTTACAGCTCTGGAGTCCTGTCCGTCGTCGCCGCCGGCAATGAGAATGTTCGTGCCACGTTTCCCCCTGTGAATGGAGTGCGAACCCCGCTGACTGACTCAATAGACCGATGCTTCGCGCACCAGCCCGGCTTCTGCGCCTAACGCCCTCACCGTCGCTGCGATCAACTCTAACAACACCCGCGCCTCGTTCTCCAACTACGGCTCCGTGGTTGATATCTTCGCCCCGGGCCAGAACATCCTCTCGGCCTGGATCGGCTCCAACACGGCCACCAACACCATCTCGGGCACCTCCATGGCTACCCCCCACATTGTCGGCCTGTCCATCTACTTGATGGCGCTGGAGACCCTCAGCAGCCCCAAGGCCGTCATCGACCGCATCAAGGCTCTGGCGACTCGCAACGTCGTCAGCAACGTTTCCGGTAGCCCGAACTTGTTGGCGTACAACGGCAATGCCTAGAGTCGGCAAGACGCCAGCAGCAGCGCAGCTGACCCTGTTGTCTTGCGATATGGAAGCCAGGCAGGGCAATGTGGATCTCTAGCTTCAATGTACAGGTTACTATACATAGCAGATGCATTTTCGAGTATCAACGTGGAAATTACTTGACTTTGTTGGATACAACCTACAACCTCCTATTACATCCCATTCTCTTTAGACTAAGCACATGGCCTCCGTATATCATCAATAACCTGTTTGGGGGCCAAGCCACCGCAGCGGCCTAGTATGCGCCATATGTCGAGCCATGTTGCCGTTTCTCCGCCGGATGCCTGCTCCGGAATTCCAAACTGCGTCAGGAAGGTCTCGACGCGTGACTACGGTTGGCTCACAGACGCCCGCTAGACGCTACGCAGGTAAGGAAAGGGATAGCAAGGCGTAGGATCTTCATGGCGGCGGCGACCATTAGGCGAATGAGTTGTCCGCAGTGCGGAATGTGGACCGGGGGACGTTGCGTCGAGAGCAACGATATAGCCACCCACCGGGGAGGCGACGGCAGACCTGCCAGACACGGATCTCAGTAGCAGCTCATACTTGCAGCTGTGACAGACGCATCACGAGCTCTTTGGGGGTTCTTGGAAATCCACCATGACGACGACCAGCCTGAGGGTCGAGCCCGTTGACCTGCTGGGGGAGGATCTGCACGTCGACTGGGCCCCTTTACATTCTGGTCCAAAGTATGCCGGCAGGGACTTTGTCGTTGTGCAATCCGCTCGTCGATGTGCAGGTCTGGGTTAAAGCCGATGTCATACGCTGCATCGGACGTGATATCAGCGCTGGGGAATTCATTCCGGATGTCCTCGTCTGCAAGTTTCTCCTTCTTCTGTCTGTAACCGTCTAGAAAATGAGCGACCCGACGTCCGGCAAGATGTCGGACATTTACATGTCTCACTTTGGAACGGACAAAGCTGCGCTGGATCCATACCTGGAACAGCTAGGGTTGCAGGTGGCTGCGGACGGGTTTCACATCCAATGGGCCAAGGGCAATCGACGACATCCGCGCAACTGGCGACAGTCGCGGAAGATCTACGACACCTGCTTGATTGTATTCTTGGAGCTATTTACGTGAGTGAGCTGTCGTCGGTCGCAGAAGTCGACGGAGAGCGCTGCTAACGCATGGTACTATATAGGACTGCCATAAGTACTTCTGGTGTATGCAGCATTACTTACCTGCCTCGTTCTGATCAGGATCCCCATGGGTTTCAGGCTGACTGTTTTAGTCCAACGCTGCGAACGACGCGCTCAATGAGTTCGACATTCACAGGGAGCTTGCTATCTTCATTTTCGTGTCTCTGTTCGTCATCCGGACCCTGCGAGACACACCGACAATTAGCTGACGGGATAGATATCTACTGGGCCAGGGCTTTGGGGCGATTGTCCTCCCGCCGTACTCGGAATCCTTTGGCCGCAAGAACCTCTATGTTGCCAGCACGGCTGTGTACAGCATCTCGTGCGCGGTGGTGGCCGCCGTGCCCTCGTTGATCGGCGTCGCGGTAGGCCGGCTGGTCAGTGGTTTCGTCTCGTCGATCCCGACGACGGTGGTTGTGGGCAGTATTGAGGATATGTATAATGCAAAGGACCGGGTGTGGGTGATCTGCGTATGGGCTATTGTCGCCAACCTGGGCTTGGTGGTCGGGCCCATCTACTCGACGTTCATCACGGCAGATCTAGGCTGGTATGATTGCAGTCTGAGCCTGCCAAAATATACCAGAATACTAGCTGACAGGTGAATAGGAGATGGGTTTTCTATGTGGCCACTATGGTGACTGGCGTCCTCGCTTTCCTCCTGCTGACCATCCGCGAGTCCCGCCCTTCGCTGCTGCTAGCGCAGGAGGTGGACACCCTGCGTCGCATCACCGGCATAGAGACGCTGGAGGCGTCAAACCCTGACATGATACCTGACATGCGGACGTTCGTGCGCGTCGCCCTGGGGCGACCCGTTCGCCTCCTCTGCACGGAACTTATCGTGTTTGTGGTGTCGTTCATGAGCGGGATAGCTGTTGCACTAGTCTACCTCTTCACAGAAGCACTGCCGCCCATCTACGAAACATTCGGGTTCAGTCCGCGATTATCCTGTCTCCCGTTCATCGCGTTGGGCATCGGCATGCTAGCCGGGCTGTCCACCCGCTATATCGACTTGCGCATCATCGACAAGCACCGACGAAACGGCCGCCCACTGGTCCCGGAGCACAAGTTGACCGGGTTCAGCATCGGGACGCCCATCCTCGCAGCAGCCCTCTGGCTCTACGCCTGGACCATCCCGCCGGAGGTGACGAACGTGCACTGGTTCGTGTCGGTGATCGCGCTTGTGCTGATCGGCTACGGCCTCAACGAGATCGACTACGTCTTGAGTGGGTATCTCACCGATAGCTATCTCAGCTATGCAGCCAGTGGGCTGGCGGCGCTGAGTCTGGTTCGGGCGGTGCTGTCGGCTGTGTTGCCGCTGATCTCGACGCCGATGTTTACGGGCATCGGGAACAACCTGGCTGTGTCTGTGTTGGCGGGACTGGCGACCTTATTTTGTGTTATTCCGCCGCTGTTTGCGCGCTTTGGGAGGGATATTCGTGCTCGGAGTGAGTTTGCCAAATACAGCTTGCGCATGTATCATGAACATAGTGTGGATGAGGATGGACTTTGAGGTTGGATGTATGCTAGACAGTACAGTGGCCAGTATCGTACAGACTTTGGTGTTGGTTAGACGTCAGTGTGGTAGTTGAGACCAGCCTACGGAGTAGGTTATTGGATCATGATGCTCAGCGCTGAATACTATCCCAGTCACGGATGATGGATGCATGTCTGATTGACACTATTGAAGGTAGTCTATGAGTAGCACTCAGCACTACATTGGCAGTGTCTTGTGTTTGCAAAATTATGCAATGTTCAACACTTCTCTCATCTCCGTCCGCCACACGTTGAAAAACGGTCCTGTTCCTTCTTCCCCATTTCAGGTGTTGCCTTGGCCAACAAGCAAATGAACCGATCTTCCTTTGCAGTCTGCACATCGCTCGCACATCGCACAGCGGATTTTGTTCTGCGTCGAAACCGGGTCCACGAAAGTCTGGAAGATCCGGCGTCGCTCATCGGAGTAAACGTCCAAAATATCCACCAGCTTGCCTCCGTGGAGAATCAGCCCGAGGGTCTCCGCAAGCGCTTCATAGTCGATGATACCGGTAGTGAGCCCCATAGCTCCAAGTGGCTGAAGCCATGGTAAGCCGGGGGGTTCGCGGGGGAGATAAGGCGCCAGTGATCTAGCAGTCTGGCACGCATCAGATAATCACAGAAGTTCCAAAACCTGTGCGACACATTGAACCCAAATTAGAGGACTGATGTATGGGTCATTACCTCGCCAGTCATGTATCATTTACATACATCGCCGTGTAGATGTTAATTGGGAACAGGAAATGCAGCCTGTCCACTTCCCTTTGCAGATGTTCGGAAGCATGATTCTCCATGAGAGGGTTGCTTAAGTACCACTTTTGGCATGTGAGAACAGCGGTTGACCAAATAGCAAGCAGCCTGGCCTTCTAGTACATTTTCTTCTGGAGTTCCTGCCATTTTGCGAGGATCTCGGCCCGTTGTGCGGCGGGAAGCCCACGCATCTGCTCAATACCCTGGGCAATCCGCGCCGCCATAATACAGCCATTTTGTCCAAAGAATAGCGCGTCTTGGATCGTCTGATGTAGTCCGTTCAACGGGTACCCAACTGCCCCGAACAGTCCTGCATAATCAGTCATTAACTGTGCAAGCTGTTGGACCAAAAGTGAGTTTACCTGCAGGTAGTCTCAAGAAAAGGCCTAACGCTCCTTTACCGGCGCCCTTGAGTGCCTTCTTGGGGCCCGTTTCGTTCCAGTCAGAGCACGGTTGAGAACAGATATCAGTGATACCGTCTACCAAGCCGTACTTGATCTCCTGGGAATCATCAGCCTGTATTAGTAGGGTATGAAGAGGAAAGTGATGGTTACCGTCCGAGCAGCCTTACACCCCGTGCGTAAGTTGATCACCCTTGGAACGGGCGGGACGGTTCCGTCATGATATAACAATATGTGAGCGTTGTGGAATCCTCTTGAAAAGCTTAGAGTAAGGTCCATAGGTATCAGAAGCAGTAGGTCCAGGGTCCGAAGAGATGCTCGTTGTGCAAGAACTCTGTTGGTCTTTATCAACTGATGCAGAGGATCGAGCAGCCTGTCCACCTTGGATTTTGATTTTGGCGAGGTTTTCGCTATGCTGCATTCAAGGTCTCTAGAACAGAGCGCTGAGGAATCACACTGCTGTTGGTTTTGTGGGGATCGAGCTGGGGCACGATTCCCACCTATAATGCGCATCCGCATGGCCTCGACTGATTTAGGAGCAACAATCCACAGACCATGAAAAATACGGCCCACGGAGCCCATGAGCACCTGTGTTCCGGCTCGAACTGGTTCGTGAGGGTTGCGAATGCTGTCGTAAACCTCAGATCGATACCTGATTACGCTGTCTCAGTCACATATCCATCAACGGATCAGGCGCTAGGGGATGTCAAACTCACATCTCTACATCTGCTCGCTTGATCTGCTTGGCCTCGCATAGGACGGCGGCGGCTAGTCCACTGAGGATGACTGATGAGCGTTTTATCCGCCAGACAGCTGGGAGCGCAGGATACAGTGAGCAGGCCAGGTGTTTCTGGGACAAATAGTGGTGCACGCATCGAGCCGCCGATTCTGCGGCTGTTTCTTTCTGCATTTCCTCGCTAATTGCAAGAGCCCGCTCTTTCACGCTCGGTTCAAGTGCCATACGGATCGCAGCAGCCAGTTTTTCTGCAGTCAAGCTCCTGTAGGGCACTGGAGCCGGGCCAGCTCCGCTGCTCGCCACGACCGCGCCCCAGAAGGGCTGGTCTCCAAAAAAGGGGACGATCACGGTAGGGAGCCCCAGCAAAAGGCCAGTGGCCGTTGTTCCAGCTCCACCATGATGAACAACGCAACTGACATGTCGGAATAACCATTCATGGGGGACCTGATCGACCAGGAAGATATCTTCTGACTGCACGTGGTTGTCTTCCCCCAGATGGGCCCAGCCTCTACCGATGATTGCCCGTTGACCTGTGAGCTCAATAGCTTTGAATACAATCTTACTTAAAACAGCCGCATCATCCACGACAATAGAACCAAACCCAACATATATCGGAGGTGGTCCTTGATCGAGAAAGACATTAAGCTCGACCGAAGGTACGAATTTCGTAGGGACCGGCAGATGGGTAAATCCACAAATATTAATGTAGTCCGGCCAGTCGTCCGGTTTCGGCAGTAATGCTGGCGACCTAAGCAGACCATCAGTCAATTAAGAATGATTCCGGGTGGATGACTGTTCCCACCAGAGATAGACATGCGGAATTTGGAGCTCATGCACCAGGTTGACGGCCCGTGTAATATCTAACCGGTCCAGTCCCAGTGTCTTTTGGCGGAAAGTGTTGATCAGGTCCCCCAGACCCTGCCAGATGATGAACTCCACAACTGTGTACGACAGGAGATGTGCAAAAGATGGCTTGTCGGTGCGAGACTGCACATTGGCCAACGGGTGGGCAAACGCACGGGTCGGCGACCAAGGCATTCTGTCTTAATTAACCCGATGCCCAGGTATCACTCCAAAACAAAGCGGACTAACGTGAATGCCATGATGAGAGGTATCCCCAGTTTCTCGGCACAATGGATATGGGCCAAGCTGGGTGGGTTTGCAATGATAAGATCGGCAGCGAACGGCCCACTTGAAGTCTGTTCAATAGAACCAGGACTCTCATAGCTGCGTTGATCCGTTTGCAGCCCTGTTCCCGGTTCAAAACAAGCTCTCCAGCATCCGTCGAGAATGCTGCTTATGATGCGCCGATGCTTGCTGACTGACCCGCTTCGGACTGACCGAAGGCTGGGGATGAGCCCAGGATTGCGGACCATGTATGCCATGAGCTCGGCGGGATCGCCTCCGATGCAGAAGAATTCGAGCCCATGGCCCATCACCAGGTCGCGGAACGTGGCATGTGTACACAGTCGAACGCGGTGACCAAATCTACGAAGTTCGAGGCCAAGGGCAATAAAGGGCTGAATATCACCTTGAGAGCCGACCACCTGTAGTGCGATGTTTAGTCGAATCCCGAAATGGTCACTTTCGGGGCCTATCGGACGCTGGGAGGCCGTTCTCTCACCACGCCATGGCTCTGTTGGCTGGATAGGTGATTCCGGGGGCGATTGTGGTCTAATATACCGGATGTTTACCCGTCCGTCCCCTGTGCCGTCAACTCAGCGCCAACGCCAGCTCATGTAAGAAGTCTTCCAAACGAACCTGTCTCTTGTACTTCAGGGAGTACAGAACGACGACTCTCCTGGTATTCTCCTGCCTCTTGAAACGGTGGCCCCAAGACATAGCGTGAATCCATTCTCAAATCTCAAAAGAAAGGGAAGATCTTGATTCGACATATCCATGCATGAATAGGTCCGAGATCAGCATACTGCTATATAACGCCAGGGTATGTATAGGATGCAAAATTCTTCCGCCCCCTGCCTTCCCGCCTCATGGCGGCGTTTGACTTTAGGTGATTCTGAGCTGACCAACGGAGAGTTTGCTAACTTCTCTTCGCATGTTCATCGTCACCCCACACAGTTCATCACACCACCCCCAGGGTATGACGTGATGGACACCAGCAGTGGAATGGATCTCAGCTCAGCAGACTAAACCTTCGGCGACCCAAGAAACCTGGAAGGTACTATCAACTCATGGGGTCGGCCTTTAACAGCGCGCCAATAAAATCTTCCATGCTGAGTAGTGTCGCCGGGGGACGGGGTTCAGTCGCCATGCGAGGTCGGCGACTTGATTCCGTGACAGGAGTTGGAAATATCCGCCAGGCCTACAGTGCTCTAAATGGAACCGCAAACAACGGGCTATAGCTAATCGTCAGGAATTTGGGTAGTGATTTCCTAGTTTAATTTAGGCACTGGTAAACCGAGTTCTCAACACCAATTTGCTCTAACCACAGTACACAAGGTGTCTCTCTCTACCAAGTATCCCATAAGATACGGAATGCCACTACATAGAACGTGTATATGTTTTGTATTCTATCATCCTGGTCGTGACAGCTCGCCAGCAAGACATCCTGCTCGATGTTCCAGAAATTTGGGCAAAGTCTAACTGTGAAAGACTTTCAGACTTCGGGGATCGTGTGGGGTCTCCCATCAGTAGTAAGGTACAATGCCTAGCCACGTCGGGAGACAGTCACGTAAGATCGTTAACTGATGCCTAGGGTTCTAGCAGCTGAGCCAATCACTGTATGTGTGTCATCAAAGCTCGAAGAGCTCGTCTGCTGATTTGCAGCTTGGACATACGCGCTATTCGCATGTCATCCTTCGGTGGCATGAGATTCCCGGTCTAGCTATCATGTACGCCACGATCGACAGATCCTTGTCGATCTATTTAGTAGGCGTAGAAAAAGACGACGACTGTCGCATACTTACATATATATATATATATATACATACATACCTACATACATATCACACGGGGCCCGTTTGACAGGCTGGGAGAGAAATTCAGATCAAACTGTCTTAAACCTTCTCCCTGGGAAACGCATGAAACATGGACGGAGGGAATTCCTTCGACGCGCTGGTGACCCCGGACCTTGAGCGGAATGACAGCCGTCGGTTTTTGATGAACAAAACTGTCCGTAATTACTGCTGGAAAGGGTTGACCGTCAGTGAAGGATCGCGAGACAAAGAAAGCTCGTGACTTGATCAACGAGTTCGTCGGAAATGTCCAGCAAGGTACGCATGTCGATCACGCTGTCTGCAGACGAGAATGGTACTGATACTGGACTCTCGTTCAGGCGAACTGGTGGCGCTGATGAGCCTTCTATAGAACCCCCGAAGAGATATACTGCCCGGCATAAATTGTTGCAGGGTGGCGGTCATGGCTTGCCGTAGCTTGGCAGCAACAACCAAATGGGCAATTGATCAGAGGCCGAGTGATCATTGGACAATATCCATGTTCACTTCTGGTATGCGGCGGAGTACTTCAGAGGCCGCTATTCCCAGTTCTTACAGACAAGAACCCCCCATCTCCTCGATGTGATCCTGCTTCACAACAGGCGACAAAATGCGAAGTGATACCCACCAGTGTTGCTCACGCGTAAAACACACCACAAAGGTCTGTATGTATTCTTCTTGAGACGCGTAGCAACATGTGTTCGGCTAAGCGATCGCAGGTTGATACCCTTGGTCTCCAGTGCAATGGGAACTGTCCACGGCGCTTACGATGTCTCGAAAAAGGCACAAACACGAAGGATGATCACGCCAATCCACCACAGAAACAGGCTCGGTCTGTGACCCGGCAATCGACGCGAAATCATTCCATCCGACGCACGAGGAGGCCTGTAAACACCCATCGGGCGTTAATACCATACCTGTCCATTGATGAGGCCGTCGTCCCCAACCTACCCTACGAGGCACTCACTTCACAAACCAAGGAAGCCTTTCACGGATTCTTGTTGTATTATTTCCCAACGATGTACTCGTCGATCTCCTCCCGAGTCGATGTGAATTGGATGGATTTCCTCCGGCACCAACAGTCCGCACCTCCCGAAATCGTGATGTGGGCAGTCCGCGCACTGGTGACTTATCAGATGGGTGTCTTGCAGAACAACGAACAGGCCCTCTTCTGCGCTCGCCACATGTATAGCCGGGCGATCACACAGCTGGCCTGGATTCTTGGGACGCCCTCCGCTCTGTCTGACTCAACTCTCGCAGCGGCTATCATGCTGTGTGTGTATGAGATGATGGACGGAGACTGCAAAACCTCTTGGCTCATACATTCCCAAGGCATTCGGCACCTGCTCGTGGCCCGCGGACCCTCAGCACATATGGCGGGGATGGGCCAGAACCTGTTGGTCTCCTACCGGCCGTTCCTAATCGCCGACGCTCTGACTCGCGCCGAGCCATGCCTCCTGGCTGAGCCGCATTGGGCCTTAGCGTCCAAATGCACCTTGTACGCTGATGTGGGGTCTCGCACAGACGGTCTTCTGGGCCAAACGATCGACGATGCGTTCAACGAATGCGCAAAATGCCCGGGGTACTATGCCGCTACGCGGAGGATGTTGATCACATACCCTGGCGCTGACATATCGGCTGCACAGAGTCTACGGAAGGATATTACTCGGACGAAGGGCCGCCTTGTGCAGCTGCAGAATAGTTTGCAACCTGCGTTCGATAGCACCGAGCCTCCCGCTACCTTTGTTGGGCCGATCCCATCGATGGATGCGGCTAGATTAGCCGGTCTCACTTCGGAGGGCATCTCCTCTGCTGTTGCATTGCTCGATCAGCTCTTGGGTTTACTGCGGCCCTATCTCGACAGAAGTCTTTGTCGGAATGAGACCGGTGGTGTGGTGGACCCATGGCGTGCGGCCGCAGAAAAAGCCATCCCCTCTATGCCTAGTATCCAGTCACCCTTGCCAGCTTCAGGGACCTGCGCCACTGGGAGTCAACTGGAACTGGATAAATTCTCCGTCGCCATGGGCATGATAAACATATCTCGGTCAGTTGACGGAGGTGTGTCGAAATAGGGTTGTGGTAGCTAATAAGACACCGGATACCAGATTATAGAAGTCTAGGAAAAGTAATAGATATTTTGTGCAAGATTGAATAAGCGATGTTTGATCTATAAAACCAGCTGGTGAATATCTGCCCTGTTTGGGCTAGATATAGAAAGCAGCGGCAGTTCCCGCCGCTTCAACTCCCCGCCTTTTTCCCCGACCTCCTCCCAAAAGCAGCATCCCTTCCACTATCCACATACACCAACACTGCCTACAACAGTCCCATCTTTCCCCGTTTCTTCTCAGACCATGCGATGGAAAATCCAGAGCTGCTAAATTCACCTGAAATCCCCCGTGCGTTCCAGACGGACTCGCTTTCTTGCGTCGCCGAGGACGCATCAACCTTAGCTGCGCAACACAACCATCACCATACTCCGCACGACCAGCATGAGCAATCCCACGTACAGAGCCAGCTCCGCCAAATGCAAGATCCACATCACGTCGACGCCTCCGACGCCCATTCACTACAGCCTCTACGGTCGGCGGTGGATCAGTTAACCCAAGACCCTTACACCTTCGCGCAGCGGGAGCTCCACGACGCCCGGCCGACAGAGCCATACACTAGCTTCCTGGTAAGCTACGCGCGCTGGATTGCACAGCAGACCCGGTCAATCGCACGACTAACGACCAGTTCCAGTCCCCCGAACTTCCAACAGAACCCCCAAAACACACCGAGACGTCCATCTTCTCCGCGAAAGACGGGGGCTATCTTCGCGACATCGCCTCCATCCTCGACCCACCCGACCTCGACGCATGGCGAGAGAAGCTGTTCCACGTCGACGAGACCATCGTCCTCAGCGAGGAGCAGTATGTCCTGCCGATACCTCCCCATCTCCCACCACACCGGTCTAACGTTTCCTCGCGTCTAGGTTCCGAACCTACTTCCCCCACGTCGACAACATCTACTCGCACCGCTCAACCCAGCACTACAAGCGCAAGCCCCTCGTCTCTCATTACTGGGATTGCCGACTGAAAGGACGACCCCCAGGCACGCCCAAGTCCGACGACCCAAACAAGAAGAAACGCAAACGCACCGCTCGTCAGCGCGACCTCTGCGACGTCAAGATCAAGATCACCGAGTACTTCCCCGGCTACGCCGTTATGACGGGGCCCGACGCAATCACGAACGCGACCGAGTCCGCACTCGCGGCTGAGTCCCTCCCCGGCGTCAACGCGTTATATTCTACCCAGCAAGGAGGCATCCCCGGTGGTCTGGCCTCTGCACCGCGCGAAAACCAGCCGTTCGGCGTGTTAACGCCCAATCCCCCTCTGCCGCCGGGTCATCCTGGCGCCAACGGACAACGGTTCTTTACCATCCAGCGGGTGAACGGAAATGGCGCGAATGGGAAGAATGACGGCGTGAGCGGGGGGCATCGACATACGCTGGAGGAGAGCGATCTGGTGAAGAAGAATAGCGTCCAACGGTATCTTTTGAAGGAAGCGCAGGAGAAGAGAAAGTCATTGACTGCGGTAAGTCGTCGTTCTATTTATTGTTGCGCCCAGCCAGTCCCCCGTTACGTCACCAGATAAACACCCGCTAGTTATGCTTATGGAGTTAAATAACCCCGCTTCCACCACTGCCATCTCGCCCCTTTTCATTCACGATAGGGACTGCATTGATACTGGTGACATATCCATTAGGCGACAGTCCTATTTCTATCTGATTCTGACTTTACCCGACAAAGACCAGAACAATGTCTGCCCAAAGCCAACCAGTCCAGAAAACATACCACACCAAGGCCACCGGCTTAGCTGCCGTGACTGTTGAGAATCATTCTCAGGAGAATGATCTCAAACTATACGGAAGCTGTTTTTGGTGAGTGCCTTTACTCAACATCACTGCCCCTGCCAATGTATAGAACTGACGGTTCAGTCCCTTCGTTCAACGGGTGTGGATTTCCTTGGAAGCCAAGGGTATTCCTTATCAATATATCGAGATAGACCCGTACAAGAAACCGCCATCATTGCTGGAAGTGAATCCAAGAGGGCTGGTCCCTGCCTTACGCCATGGCGACTGGGGATCATACGAAAGTTCCGTTCTGATGGAATATGTATGCACTCTATACCCCTGTGAGATTTTCAAATCTAACCAATTCGGGCAGCTCGAAGATTTGAGTCTCGGTCCTGCACTGCTGCCTGTAGGAGATGCCAAATTGCGCGCACATTGCCGATTGTGGGCGGACTTCGTAAGTCCTTTGCCACTTTGATGCTTGCGCATTCTGACCACGCTAGATCAACCGTCACATCGTTCCCAACTTCTACCGACTGCTCCAGGAACAGAACGAGCAGAAGCAAATCGTCAACGCGAAAGAACTGGGCGATGCATTCAATACGCTAGTAGCTGCTGCGCATCCAGAAGGCCCGTTGTTCCTAGGACCCCATCTCTCATTTGTGGATGTCCAGGTAGCCCCTTGGATCATTCGATTGAATCGGGTCCTGAAGCCCTATCGGGGTTGGCCAAAGCCCGAACCGGGTAGTCGATGGGCTGCCTGGGTTGATGCAATCGAAGCGAATGAGCATGTTAAGGCGACGACCAGTACCGACGAGCTCTATCTCGATAGTTATGAGCGATATGCTCGTAGGTTCCTTTCTAGAATTTGGTCGCGTGCCATCCGCTAACGTTCGATCAGAAAATCGGCCCAACACATCGCAGGTCGCCAACGCAATCAACTCCGGAAGAGGTCTTCCTTGATTGCTCTGTGCGACGATTGTGCGGGATACGCTGGGTCTTTTGAGCTTATTCATGCGCGTACTGCCGCATACCCGCAGGATGCTTAAATAGTCGCCCGCCGTTGTAACCAAAGCCTGCCTGGACCTTGGCGACTTGACGGATTTTGCGCCACTAAGCTGTCGTTCAAGCTGTTTTCGCACCTCGGTTTGCTCGGAAGCCGCCTCTTCCGCTAGGGTCTGGACCTCGCGGATTCCGATACGGCTGGCGTGGGGGTTGCTGGTCATTCCTTTGGCCAAAGCCTGAGTTTGATCTGGCAGGAGAGCCCGGGTCATAGAGTTGTCTGGACTTTGACGAAGCTGCGGACGAAGCCGCAGATCCATCCCTCTTATCCCTGTTGTTATCCCTCCCATTGCCACGGCTCTTGCCCTTGCCTCGACCTTCATTTTGCTTGGGTGGTGTGGCGCTCCGTGGTGACGATGCACCTGACGTAGTGCCCGAGGGACTTCCGAACAGTCTTTCCCGTACCTCCTCGTATTTCCGTTGCTTCTCTTCGAGATTGCGCAATGCAATGGCATGGCGTTCCTCCGGCGTCGGCTCCGGAGGCTTGCCGTCATCTTCGGAATCGTCATCTCGAGAGGCCAACGCCAGACGGCCGACTCCTGCGGCAGCTGCATCTACAGCGGAGGACGATTGGCGCGGTGGCGGATTGCGACTAAGGAGAGTGACAGTGGGCTTGAAGTCTTGCTTGAGGGGAACATTGGAGCGGGCCTCGAGAAAATGGAAGGTTTGGGGCGATTCTCTAAAGACACCATTCGGTCAGCGAGGACGGTCATGTAGACTACCTAGACTGGGACACGGATTCCCGGGACCAATCACTTACGCTTCTGCCCATAGTTGTCGGTTGAATTCGGCCTGCTGTGCACGTCGCTGGGCCTTGGTCACTTTTGAGGAGACTTTCTTTTCTGGCGGAGGCGGGGTCGGCTCCGCAGCTAGTTTCTGTAGTGTCGTCAGATATACAACGTCGCTGTCTCGCCGGCTCTAAGCGGAGCGGTATGGGGGAGTGGGCGATGGATAGAAATCGAAAGTTGTACGGAGTATGCATACATCAGCTTGTTCCTCCCAGTCTTCCTCCCAGGCATCGGGGGCTCGAGTAGAGGGGTTTGCGCTCATGATGAGTGAAAGAAGCGGGATTTCAACAATGGTTATTCCCGTCTCTAAGAGTACGCGGAGTGCAAATTCAAGTCCGAAAGAGTGTCGGATTGTACAGAAGCGGACGCTGGAAGAGAAAATGGGCAACTAAAGCGCGAGTAGTGTGGAGGGAAAGAAAGAGAGACAGTGAGGGTATATGAAAGTGAGTGGGAGAGAATCCCGAATGGAGGAGGAAAATCGTTGTCCCCGTTGCTTAGTTAAGGTTTCTGCCTGTAGTGCCTGAATCGACCACCACCACCAGTATCTCTACAGCTCATCCACTTGGACACCACATTTCAAGCTTCATCCAGTTCCATTCACCTCGTGCATGATTACAGAATACTGCAAACCACCATCAAAGCAATCCCAGAGTGTATCCTAGCACAATGACCACCGGTATACCTCCAACCACCTGCACCGCTTCCCCATCATCTCCCCGCATTATCTCCTCTTGCTTTCTAACGCGGCTACAGACCCCGACGGCGACTCGCAAATGGCCTCCTCCCCTGAGTCCACGCATCACCTCACGTCTGATGACTCGCCCGCCGGCGCCCGCACGCCCACCAACACCATCCCGCGCTCTCAGTTCGTAGGGGCCGCCGCCGAGCTGTCCCCGCCCGGATCCCAGACACAGCCCACGTCGATGGATCTAAGCGGAATCATGAGGATGGGTAAGAGTGGACCGGAGGCGGCGGCGGAATCCCTGCGCGCGGCGGACGGGCAGCAGCAGAAGCTGCCGTCGTGGATGACCAAGCGCGCGGAGGAGGAGTATCAGCGGGCGATGGAAGCCGTAGTGGATCAGGATTTCAATCTGGGTGAGTTTCAGTCTATCCTTTTCTGCACTTGTCCTGGTTGCATTTGTTGTTCTTGGGTCTTTCGGGCACGGTCATTGCGTCACTTTTTGGTCGTGACGTCTGATCCTGGTTATATGTTACATGCTGGTCATGTTCCTTTTTGAGGTTGGATGCTAATGATTTCGGTAGATGAATTTGGTGATCCGTTTGACGAGAGGGATATGAAGGAGAAGCTGCTGTGATACACTCAATATGGGTCGTCTGGGTGTCAGGAGTTTGATGCTTTTTACTTCCGCCATGATGGGGAATATGCGACATGGCATGATTTATGAGATTACGAATGACTGGATGGATGCATCCCTGCAATGAAAATTAGGACATTCAATTGAACTGAGCTTCGTAATGATCTATGTTCTTGGAGTTGATACTCTGTACGCAGTATATATCTCGGCCATGGCACCGAATAAAATCAGGCTAAGGACAGACTAGCACTCAACGGTTACAACACCGTCAATGATTTGCAGAGACTAATTAATTCAAAGTGCCCTGTCAACGCTCTCCAGTAGTTTTATTGCAATGTACTCCATGGTTCCAACAGGATTGGAGCTTTGATGATCGCGTGGGAGCATCGGGCGTTGGCACAGCAACGGACCCGCCGACAACTTTCTTTATTGATGCAGACCTCCTTAAACACCATCACCAAAAACAACTCCGTCGCATTCACCTGCATCTCGTTCTCCCATCGACACCACGCGCTCTCATGATATCTCTTACGTGTCTGTTTTAGTCGACTGCATCGATACCACCTCATAAGCGCCAGAGTTGGACGCTTCCGATCATTTGACGTCAACTGCGCGCATTCCAGAGCCCCCTACTCCAGACAATCATGTCCAGAAACGAGGGTCCCGTGGTCCCAGGAGGGAAACTTCCATCCCTTCAGCCGTGGTAAGTGGATTCTCTCATTTGCATTCCAAAGCGAGACAGAAAACACCCAAACATGACGGGCAAAACGAGCAGCGCATCGCGTGGGCACTGTCCCGATGAGATATCGCACATCGCAAAGAGCCTAGCTAACGTGTCGCGCGCGACCAGTGCCCTCCCCAGTCACCTCCAGGACGAGCGCTTCCGCTTCACGCCCGTCAAGAGCAACCGGCCCGCGCCACGCGTCTGGGAGCGCAAGCCGTCTACCGCCTACATGGGTCGAGCCAAATCACGCAAAGTGTGGAAGCGCTTCCGGTCCTCATTCAACAGCATGAAGCAGCTGCAGCAGTTGATTCTAGCAGAGCAGGAGGGCGTCGACGATGGGCTCTCTACGGAGATCAACGCGTCGCGCAATGCCGGGCTGCTTCGCGGCGTCAAGAGGCAGTGCTTTGGATTGGAAGACTCCCGGTCTGCTGATACGGACGGCACCCGTAGCCGCTCATTCCTAGAGACCAAGTGGGAGTCGCAGACGATGGGAAGACGACGTGAGATTTCCCCCCATCCCCCGGGGTTCTGTTTGGCCTGGGGTGCATATGTCGCGTATCTAACTGGTTCTAGGCAAGCTTCCTGCGATATATCGAAGTCTCGTGGCCGACTACGAACCTATGGATGTTGAAAATAGCACGCTTACAGATACCGAAACTGCCCCGGAGATGACCACGTCAGACGCTGAAGTCGTGCAGAAGTCCGTGGAGGACGACGAATCCCCGAGTCTTACCCCGGACGTGCCGGTTAAATTGGCGTCGGAGCCAGCCTATCCCCGCGCGCTACATGGCCCGAACGGCGGTATGACTGCGGGCGCGTCGAACATAAAACCCCCCACTGGTAACGATAAATCCGAGTTTACTTTTGATTTCGTCGGTTCTGGACCATCGGAATCTACTACAATTACTGGTGCGGAGGCAGACGACCAGGGCGGTGACGCAGTATTGGATCAGTCTGAGACAGAAGATCGTCGCTGTGATCTCATACGGCAGGCCACCACCGTTCCCCCGTCGCCGGTGCCTACGGCGGCCCCTGTCCAGGCCCTGACGGCGGAACAGGAGTCGACCCTGGTCCGGTCGGCACTCCGCAGTTCATTGGACGGCGAGGACGCAGCGCTGCTCAACGACTTCCTGTCCAAAGCAAAGGCCAAACGCGAGGCCAAAGCTGCAGCAGCGTTGATCGCGCAGGTCACTGCGGACGCGAACGATAGCCGCCAGGAAGAGGAGTTGGAGGTGCCCGAGATGCCGACCCCGCAGCCTCGGCGGGCTTTGGAGGACCTCGACGCCAACTCCCCATCCCCCCAGAAGGCGCAATTGTCGCCATCGAAGGCGTCGGACAAGAAGCCTTCCCCGGACGATGAAGCACCGCCCAGTCCACAAGCCACGGGGAGTCCCCGTCGCAGCACCCGGAACCGTAATGCCAAACTACCCTCCGCGAGCACCGCCGCGAAAGCCGTTCGCAACACCTTCTCGTTGCGTCGCGCGAAGGGGACCGAGTTTGTCTTTCTTCAGCGCACGGAGGCTCAGGAACTGGCGTTGACGACCCGTCGTAACACGCGGCAGAATAAGGGGGATGCGCAGCTGCCGAAGTATGCGCTGGTGAGCATGGCGTCGCGAGCGTCACCGGCGGACGAAAAGCCCAAGCGTCAGCGATCCAAGAGTGCGAAGAAGCAGGTATCTTGGAACGAGGAGCGTCTTGTGCAGTTCGAGGGGGAGGATGAGGTCCGGGGTGGAGGGGAAGCACCTGCAAGTGACGTCGTCGGTCGACGAGGGGCATCCAGGACCGCCAAAGGCGGTGCTGCAGATAAACGGAAGGCAGCCAGTAGTCGCACCACTCGCTCCCAGGGCTCTCCGCCGACGGGTGATGAGGGTGTCGAGGCTGCAGCGACTACTGCAGCCCCTACTGCAACCCCTCGGGCGCGGCGCGTGCGCCGGCTGGGAACATCTGCAGCCACCCCTGCGGCCGACGACGCTTCGACCACCAGCACCAGCAGCAGCAGTAGTCCCGCCGAGAAGCGTAAGAAGCTCACGCCCAAGTCACCCAAGGCCAGTCTGACGGGGGTTGGCACGCCGGTATCGAAGAAAATTAGCAGTCATATCCCCATCCATGGGAAGAGCTCGTCGCTCGGCAGTAGTTCGGCGAAGAGCACGAGTCTGATGAAGGCCCATGCGGGCTCAACGCCGATGCCAAGGCGAGTCCGGCCGCGATCTTGAATCCTTTCTTTTGCCTGTTTTTGCCGGGTTACATGAGAGAAATTGGCTGCTGCAAGAGTGTGTACATAATATTAATGAATGGATGGTGGCGTCGGGATCGACCATGCGTTTTCCGGGTTACACATGTATCGAACTTTGAAGGGTTTTACTTTGGCTGTCCTGTTGAACGTGCAGAAGGCTGTATTGGTAGTATTTGGTAGTGATTTACTCTGTACTCGACGGTATTTGCAACTCGGTTGAAGAGGAATCCGGGGAGATCGGCGAGTGGCCGAGCATGTGATTACCCCGGTATACACCAGCATACTCCCATCTACGGAGTATGTTTACCTCCCTCCTACTACTCCCTAGGTACTCTTTCACCTCGCGTAATTCAACACTCCATTCATCCGTCTGCAATTACAAGTCGTCCACTACAACCAAAGTCCCAGGGTGGTCCCAGTGGGCATACGACCTCGCTGAGCGAAACGAACGAGAAAGATTGGAGCAACCACCGCGGGACGACTCCATCGACTCCATTATTGGACTCCATCTTTCCTCCGCGAGGATCTGCTCGGGAAATATACGGAGTACGGAGTAGTGCATATTGTAGGTATCTCGGCAAGAGCGTGTTCGGGTCGAACCACCGCTAGCGTGGCGGGTGAAACAGGGTCCTATCGATATTACCTATTATTCATGGTGATGATGATGATGATGATGATGATGATGATGATCCAGTAGGCCAGACGCTAACTAGGAGACTAGAAGACTAGGAGGTACTGGGTAACACCTTATGGAGCGATGGTCTTTCCCTGTGAAGAACCGGCTGCAGGGTGAGGCTCCATCGGTGATATCATCCGCCCACTTGATACTATACTCATGCCTGACAGGTGGATGCGATGAACACCTGGCTTCCTGACTTGGCTCTGTTTAGGCTGTTGATGAATCGGGAAGGTTTGCCATACCTAGTACCTAGTACCTAGTACCTAGGAGGTATTGAGTATTGATGGTCATAGTGAAGGCACTATATTGTACGTAGGGAGTACTTCATCCCACCATGTTCAAGGCTTATCGCTTATCAGCCAGACTTGACGTCAAGTATCAACTTGACTGATGGCAAGCATCAGCATCACGATACAGATATGGAGTACTCTGTACAGACAGTTCCCAGTCTGCTCACCGAGCTTCACTCTCCAGGCAACAACAGAACGAACCTAACCTACGCTACCCTCACCAACAAGATCATCGGAGATGAAGAAACGAGTCCGTCTAACGAACCAAACCAACAGCAGCCATGCAGCCAACCGGAGCCAAGAACTGGAAATGAGAGCCAAAGAAAGAAAGGGGTCAAAAAAAATAAAAAGCCTCAAATTAATCCCTCAGACTCATTCCCCTTTACGGGAATGACCTTTCCCGTCCACGGTGCTAATCAGTCCGTAGAGAAAGGTAATTGCTTGCAGTGATTGCACCAACCAAGTATGCCGGATCCAATATCTCCCAGGAACAAGTGGAGCGCTGAGTCGGGCGGCTGGTCATCCCACGTCATAATACTTGCAGGGTAGCATATGTTGTAGGGTAGGGTAGGGTACGTGGTAGGGTTAGGTTTGAAGGGGTCACGGTCGCCCCACGGCGCTAGGCGGTTCTGGGAAGCCGGTGTTTTAGGGCTTTTCCGGATTTGCCCACCGCTTGTTCCGGGTTTCTCCGAGATGATGTCACTGTCTAGTACCTCAGTAGACACCGTTACTTCTGCCCTTGCATCGAGTACTTGCCTAGGTATGCGACGGTAGTTGATAAGAATGTCAATTAGATGCAGATTCTTAGTATCGATATACATTGTAACTACATATAGATAGATATGTATCGATAGATACCTACGAAGTAGGTATCTTCGTAGGTACAATCTATGATCTTTGTATCAAACCCGATACTAAACTAGCGTCATGGCGCTACCTCTCGCATCGCATGGAGGACAGTCCTCCGTATCCACCGCGTCTCCATATGCATGCATTGTCTACGACCTGATGGTATGGTACCATCTGAAGTTCGCTGTCCGTATTATCATCCGTACCTAGGTTCTCCATGTACTCCGTAGTATTGCAGTAATATCGTTGGTTCAGATGCAGTATCTCATTTACTCATTTACTCATTTACTCCGTACTCATTGACCGTATTACCCAAGATCCATCTATTTTATGATAGCTCGTACTATGTCCGGCATAAACATATATCATAAAGCAGTCCATTAAGCAGACATCTGCTTGGCCGACTCCTCCGGCCACACATCATAACCAAAGGTATCCTTCATGTTGACAAAGCGGAAGTGACGGCCCTCGGCCACCTTGTTGACCGCCTCAAAGTCCTCGTCCGACAGCTCGATGCTCTTAAAGTTGGACTCGATGCGGGCCGGGTTGGAGCTCTTGGGGAGCACGACGTAGCCGCGGCGGATGCCCCAGGCGATCAGCACCTGGGCCAGGGTGTTGCCGCGCTTGGAGGCGATCTCGTTGAGGGTGGCGTTCTCGCTGACGCGCTCGCCGGTGGTGGGCACCTGGTTCTGCGAGCCGAGCGGCGAGTAGGCCTCGGGCATGATGTCGTGGGCGAAGCACCAGTTGACCAGCTCGGTGTTGGGCAGGAAGGGATGGATCTCGATCTGGTTGAGGTGCGGCTTGACCTTGGCGAACTTGAGCATCTTCTCCAGCTGGGGGATGGTCCAGTTGGACACGCCGATGGCGCGCGCCTTCTTGTCCTCGTAGATCTTCTCCATGGCGCGCCAGGTGGGCTCGTGGTTCTCGGTGAGATCCTTGAGGATGACGTACTACAATGGTTAGAATGGCATGACAGGTTTCTGGTAGAGAGAAGCATACCTTTCCGTCAGGCCCAATCAAAGGCTTATCCTGGTTCTCCTTTTCGGCGGCAATGGGCCAGTGGACGAGGAAGAGGTCGACGTAGTCGAGCTTGAGCTTCTTCAGGGAGCTCTCAATGGACCACAGAACATCCTCGTAGCGGTGCAGGTGGTTCCAGACCTTGGTGCAGACAAAGATGTCCTCGCGCTTGACGGAGGGGTTCTCGCGGAGGAAGTCGTGGAGGGCATCACCGACCTCGTCCTCGTTCAGGTAGAACCAGGCGCAATCGAGGTGACGGTAGCCGGTCTTGAGGGCGCACTGGACGGCCTTGTAGGTCTCGCCCTTGGCGCCCTCGTTGGCAAAGGTGCCGAAGCCAACGGCGGGGATCTTGACGCCGTTGCTGAGGGTGAAAGTCTTACCAGAAGACATGATGGGATGCGGATGAGGGGTACGAATGAGGGGTATGGAGGGGTAATTGGAGAGAGAGAGAGATGAAGTAGAGACAGGAAGATAAGGAGTCCGGAAGGATAGGATGAAGTCAATAATATATACTGCGTCAGAGGTGAGGGCAATTGAGGGGTAAGGATAGTGGTGATCGAAGGAAGCCGAAGAGGGAGGAAAAGCTGTAGTGGGGGGTTCTTTTCTTGATGGACGGAGGCGGCAAGTTGGCTCAATTGAATTGAATTTGCCATTACTGCTTTGGGATGATTATTAACCTTTTGTTATTTCTTTCTCTGCATAAACTGCTTACTTCTGCATTATTTCTGCTTTGATACTGACCTGTTTTCTCCTCTGTCCTTCTGGCTACTATGTAGAGATGCTACCGTCCCTAGTAGAGCTCCAGGAGTCCCCCTAGTATGACGCAGTTCAAGTCGTATGAAATGGAGTAATTTACCAATTTACCAATACCAAAAATACCACCAAATTACCGCAGCCCCATCATGACATCACTGCACGAAACGGCGCGAGCGTTTGACCCGCCGTCGCCCGTCCGATCGTCATCGGCTCCATCGATCTCAGACGTGGTTCCCGGCCGGCTGGCCAGTCAGACACTGCTGGAGGGCCCATGCCGGCCGAAGAGGAACTTTTGTAGTGTATTGTAGTAGGGTGGTGTAGGGTAGTGTAGGGGGGGGAGGGGGGCTCCGAGAAAGGTGGTGTTCATCTCATTCCGGTGGCCAATAATGCGGGAGGCATCTACTCCGGAGGCGGATGAGTTAAGTTTTTTTCTGATAGCAGAATTTTCATTATTGTTCTATCTTATTATTATAATGATACTCATATATTCAAGGTTATGATAAAAAGATATAATATCCTATAAAATAAAATGGAATGATAAAAGAGGAAAATGAAGAAAGAAGGACGAGAATTCGTAGGAACGCGGTGGGCCCGCTCTTGCTGCATCCATACAGCGATTAGACAGCGATGATGATACTGTTCTCTAGTCTTTTGGATCTGATTTTAAATTTTTTTGATGGAATTATTTAATTGAAGTATTTTAATTTTAAAATCATTTATTATTTTATTCAATATTTTTATTCCATCGCCGCCACCTCTGGTTGCGCAAAAGTATATTAGGGTCCGGTTCATCCCAGCTTCCTTTCCATTTCTTTTCACTTATTACCTACACCTCTCTCTTCTTATCTCTCCATTCCTTTTTCTTCTTCTTATCCTTCAGCTCTCCAGCTTCACATCTTCCCTGCTGGTCGCTGTCCTGTCTCATTGACTGATATCATCTTATCACCTCCGGACGATCCCCTCTGATCGTCTCCCCTCACCACTTCAACTCTTACAACCACCACTACTACTACTACTTCAACTCCATCCTCCATCATGCCTCGCTTTGACGACGCGGACTTTGGCGTGGACGCCGCCCCCGCTGCTCCTGGCGCTCACTCCCCCAGAGACCGCGGCAGCATGGCCGGCTCTCTCCCCATCCCCCACGATGCCAACAACACGGTCGAGATTCCGGCCACCCGCAGCTCCATCAGCGACGCTGCTCAGTTCATGCACAACCTGAGCATCTCTCCCTCGACTCGGGACCGTCGGGGGTCTCGCAACTCCTTCGGTACCTCTCTCCCTATTCCCCGCTCCCCCCGGGTCTCCCGCCTGTCCTCCGTCGTCACCGCCGGTGGAACCTCGCGGGATATCCTGGCCTCCCAGGTCCAGGATATGTCCAAGGAGAAGGTCGCTGCCGCCAAGAACATGGCTTTTGCCTTTGACATTGACGGTGTGCTGGCCCACGGCAACGAGCCCATCGAGGAGGCCAAGGAGGCCCTCAAGATGCTCAACGGTGACAACGAGCTGGGCATCAAGATCCCCTACATCCTCCTGACCAACGGCGGTGGTAAGACCGAGTCCGCCCGTTGTGAGCAGCTCTCCGAGATCCTCGAGGTGCCCATCTCCACCGACCAGTTCATCCAGTCTCACACCCCAATGCAGGCGTTGGCGGAGTACTACGAGACGGTCCTGGTCTGCGGTGGTGAGGGTCAGAAGATCCGCGAGGTCGCCGAGAACTACGGCTTCAAGAACGTCGTTCACCCCAAGGACATTCTCGCCTGGGACCCTACCGTGTCGCCCTGGCGCTGCTTCTCCGAGGAGGACCGCGCCGAGGCCAAGCCCCGCGACTTCTCGAAGATCAAGTTCGACGCCATCCTCGTCTTCGCCGACTCCCGCGACTACGCCACCGACATGCAGCTCATCATCGACCTGCTGCTCGCCGAGGACGGCAAGATGCTCACCCGCGCCAAGGACCCCGTCGCCTCGCGCATCCCCGTCTACTTCTCCCAGGGTGACCTCGTCTTCCCCACCGACCACAAGGGCCCGCCCCGTCTCACCCAGGGTGCCTTCCGCATCTCCATCGAGGCCCAGTACAAGGCCCTCACCGGCGTCGACCTCGAGCGTGTCGTCTACGGTAAGCCCGAGCGCGCCACCTACACCTACGCCGACGAGGTTCTCCGCGCTTGGATGGAGCAGATCCACAACGAGAACCGTCTGCCCCAGAACATCTACATGGTCGGTGACAACCCGGCCTCCGACATCTGCGGTGGTAACATGTACGGCTGGAACACCTGTCTCGTGCGCACCGGTGTCTTCCAGGGCGCCGTCAACGACGACAACAACCCGGCCAACTTTGGTGTCTTCCCCAACGTGCTCGAGGCCGTCAAGGCCGCCGTGCGCAAGGAGCTCGGCCAGGAGTTCAAGTTCAAGTGGAACCCCAAGGTCAACCCCGTGCTCCACGGTGACGGTGCTGCCATCGAGTAAGGTAGTCCAAAACAAGAAAAAAAAAAAAAGCACGACAACCAAGAAAAAGTGGTACCCGAGTGGTCCACTGGCGTTTGGTGATGTTGCACTGCATGAATCTTTTTTCTCTTTCCCTTTTTCGACATTTGACGCAATTTCATGTTCCATGTCGATGTTAGACTTTTGCATCTTTCACGGTTTACGGGTTCGGACTTTTTTGATATCCATGTTTGCCGAGGGTTCCGAATGCCCCGGTATTATCTTTTCTTTACACTGTTAGACTGGGTTATTTACGTGATGATGCACTGCATCAATGAACAAATCTCGCTATAGCAATGATGACCACTGGTTTGGACTAGACGGAAGGAGCACGGTTCAGTTAGATTTTAGGTTTGAAATGGTCTTCTGACTACAATGGAATGAAACCTTTACAACCCCATCGTTGAAGTTTGTTCGAGTCGTGTAGTCATCGTGGGTCTCGTTGACGCCATGGTGATGCCAGTCCTTAGCTGACTCAGGGAGCTGTACAGCATTATCCTGCAGGATGAACTAGATTGCACAGCTGGAGCAATGAGTGCTCATGAAACTATTCAAATGTAGGACAAAAAAAGTACGCAGTCAAGCGCAACACGCCTACCGTAGCCATAAAGTACTCCAGACCCATGGAAAGGTATTTTTCCACGCTGTAATCAGTCAATCAGTAACTGGCTGTCCTCTTTGCTGTTTTCTTGTCCGCCTGTTAATTTTCTGGTCCTATTCATTCCATGGATAGATACTATTCCGCCTATTCTCATTGTAGTAGCAAGTCCTTGTATCCGCTCGACTTGATAGATACAACTTCTTGTCGGCTTGACATTGGCTCGCATCTAGTTCACTATCCTTATCATTGACGAGCATGTCTACCTCCTATTTACAGCTCTCTTCACTCACTACTACTATGAGCCCTCAGTATCCGCTACGCATCCAGATCATAGACATCTTGATTCCCAATCCCTACACAATGAACCAGCGTCTAGAGATCATCTCCACGAAGCCCACCAGACTTCCCCTCCTGTAAATGATGATGCCCAAGCGGAAACCCCAGCTCAACCTCACCATCCGCAAAAGGATTCGGCCACACATGCGCGCCCTTCGATCGCGGCGCATGCGTGAACTTCTCATGGTCGAACGCGCGCCCAGCCGCCCACTCCATCATATCATCGTACCGTCGACACTGGCGATTGATGTTAAAATCCGGCCACGGCGCCTCCTGCCCGTCCACCCAGGACATCGTTAGCACCGCCGGGTCCCCGTTACACTGAATAAACTGCAGCAGCATGTCCACGCAGTGTCCGAGATGGACCCATTCCATGGCGCCCTTCACGTGCTTGTGTTTGAGCGGCGTGTAGCCTGGGTAATCGGCAAAGGCTTTTCGGCGGAGTAGATCTACACAGTGTATTTCCTGTCGTCGCTGGTGTTAACGGTCTATTGACGAGGGAAGTAAGGCGGACATACATGCGAGATGTCAAATTTTCCAATGTAGGGGTCTTCGTCGAGACCCCAGTATCCACCGTCAAAGGCTGCCGTGAGAGCCGGGTCTTTGCCCAGCTTGATCACCTCGTCGCGGGTGAGTCGGAAGATTGGTGTGTTCACTAGTGAAAGCCAGTCGGCATCGTTCTCGGGGCTGGGTTCTTGTCGCGCGATGGATGGGTTCGGCGGCGAGAATAGTGTGCCGTTCATCAGGGTGTTGTACGTGATTATTTTGACTTCGTCTAGGTAGGGGGCTGCTCGAGATGTCAGGCTGTTGTATTATTCAAGAGTCAGTGCTACTTACAGTAGTGTGTGCATTCTCTCAGAGTTGGGTTCTTCTCGGTGAGGAAGGTGGATCTGAGAAGTGTTGAGAACAAGAACACCACAGCTGTCATGATCACAGCACCAGTCACTAAGATGACATCTCTGAGCCGGGACGTTCTACTCCCCTGATTCAGACATGTTGGACAGACTCGGTCAACTGCTCGCTCTCGGTCTATCTCGTCCTCGGATCCGGTATGGACTGCTTCATATCGTTCGCCAGAGAGCCAGGATTTGGCCTCAGAAAAGTATCTCTTCATTTCGGAAGATGCTAATTCAACTCAACTCTTCCAGGGCACTCAGGGGCGGAAAGATCACAAACGGCAAAGAACCAGTCCGCGTTCACGCTTACCAGTTAACAGGCCCAATGGCATATGCATAAATCGGCGTTGCCTTTCAACCACATCACAGATACCCAAGACTAATGACTGAGACAATGTGTTGGAAATAACAGACAGATACACAGCTATGACTGGCTGAGTTACTCCGCCTTACCGGTCACACATCGATGTGATGATATGGTCATCTTTCCCTGAAATGATAGCTGAGCAACGAAGTACGTATCATATCAACGCTAAGGGTCAATATTATTTCCCCCTTTCACATCCCTTGCAGGTTCTGCCTCTACTCCGTACGCAAGAACACTAGGATCTGTGTCATAAGCCAAAAAAAAAAAAAAAATAATGCTATTGTCTATCAAAATAGATCGCCGCAGTAGGATCCATTACAGGAGCTCACACGCTCAGCTGAACCAACACTTCGTTCTCCCTCCCTCATTAAGCAAGCAAGGGCAAGATGATCATCAGATCGAAAGATACTTAAGCCTGGATGTACCCCGACGCTGGATGTTTCCTCCAGACAGACAACAGACCCTCATCTTCCATCTCTCGTTGCCTCTCAATTCCTACACCATGAAGTTTTTTGCGATCACCCTACTCGCAGTCGGAGCCCTTGCGCTTCCCGCGATCAATAATGTCCGGGCCCCTACTACTCCTAAGATGATATACAAGGCTGACCTTTCCTTACAGGAGCGCGCTGTCGGGGTGTCCGACGTTCAATCCTCCGAAGCAGCCCTTTCTGGCTCCCAGGATATCCCTTGAAGCGGAATGGCGCCGCTATCAAGGAACGGGGAAACCTTGTATACCATCCTGACTATGACGAGCCGATGCCGGATTACACTCCCGAGGAATATGATCTGCAGCCATGACCTGGTGAACACGCCAAGTAGGGACATCGTGGATAGGCGATTGAGGTTCCACTAGACTTTTCCTCAGGAGAACTTTTAACTTTCTTCATATCGAACTCCAGAGGTCGACGGCTGTGTGAATAGACCTGCCTTCATTTTTGGTTCCATGTTTGGAGGACATAGCAGATGCAAAGGCAGAAGAACAGAAGTCTGGGTATCGGACTACGTTATATCGAACTGTCCGTACTTGTAGTGTCGTTGTATCGATTGTGTTCATCTACTTCCATCTACTTCATGACTTTCCCATGCCTATATCACTGATATGCAACTTCTCATGATTGACCCATTGTTATACTAGATCTAGACTCTGCTTGGCATACGGAAACCGCTTCCCCTTCAGGAAATTCGCTCCCTTTCCGCGGGGCATCAACGCAATCGGACTATAAATGCACGTCAACAGCACATCCAACATCTATTCAACACACTCACTACTCAATATTTGATTATCCACATCATGTCGGACTGCAAAACAAAACCCATCATTCTCCCCCCATCGTACACCGAAACCAACCCCCCAGAAACCTTCTCCGACCCATCCCAGGGCTTAATAACCTGGCACACCCTATTCTCAAGCCCTCAGACCCCATCCTCAGACCTCAGCGCCGGCATAGCCCTCTGTCCTCCGAGAACAGGCCATCTCTGCGTTCATCGCCACCAGCAAGCTGAGATATATCATATCCTCGAGGGCGAGGGTGAAGTCACCATTGAGGATACAACCACGAGAGTCGCAAAGGGGAGTTCTGTGTTCATTCCGTCGAACGCGAAGCATGGGATTGTGAACGTGGGTGCGGAGGACTTGAGGTTCTTTTATGTTTTTCCTACGGGGTCGTTTGGGGATGTGATCTATCGGTTTGAAAATGATGGCAAGGCTACACTGTAGGTGTTGGTATCATCAAAGTATATCTTGTATGTTCAGTCTCCTGGCCGGTTGCCCAGTGAGAGCGCTGTTTGAAGCTCAGTATAAGCAGGCTCTGAAGAAAGAGACATCCCGTTCTAAACGGTGTCTATAAGATCCAGTACAGATCTATTGTCAAATAAATTCCACAACTCCACACTATTTCAGAGAGAACACCTCCTTCTTGCTTAACCAGACGTCTCTACCATCAAAAGTCTCGCCCTTCATAATACCCTCCACAACACTTGGTCCAATGTAGCTCCAATGCACGTCGCCCTCCTTCCGAGAAACAATCTGTGGAAGCGTCGCTCCAAGAAAAACGCATACCGTATCTCCCGGCTTCGTTTCACACGACACCATCGCCAGACGACCTTTCGTGGTCAGCGCAAAGCTTCTATCAGCCCATCGCACCATCAGAAGATTGAGATATGCCCTCCAGAATCGATGCTCGTCAAGAATGTACTCAGCAGAGTCCAGATTGACGGGAGCATAACCATCCTCCCCTGCATGATCTTCGTTAGCCGCGAGAGGCTCCAGAAACGCGAAAAGGCTCTCCAGAAGATCGCCGTCCGGCGGGCTCGAGAATGCGGATGTCTCAAGCCAGCCACATTGGCCGATGAGAACCCCAGGAAGGACCTGGCGAACATCGGCGTCGTCAGGGATGCGGGCCAAACAGTCCTTGATGCATCGCAATATAGCACCAATGTGCAGGACACGCGTTTTCTCGTCATATCGGAGATCGAGCGGAACGATCTCTTGGATTGTGTCCACGGATACGCCAGCAATACGCAAGATCCCCACCTCACCTTCGTCACTCACGAGCTCCAAACCCTTGGACGACGGCGTCGGCCTCCCAGCCCTACAACCCACCATGGGCAGATAGCGGTTATTCCAGCCGCTGCCCCATGGCGGACACCATGAAGGGACGTCCGCATGAGTTGCCGGTGGGAAATGCAACGACGGCCAGTCTCTAAGCCGCTCCAAGCATTGCTTGAAGAATCGTGCATGCAAAATCCCGTAGTTCTTCTTCACCTCGTCCGAGTAGTCCACCTCCACCTGTTCCCGCAGAGCCTCGGACAGCATACCACGAACCGCATACACATAGTCCACCTTCAGATATGAACCTTGGCTCTGCATGACGTCCATCACCGCCTGCAGCCCATCCACCTCGCTGTCCGCCTCCTCCAGCCCCTTCTGCAGCCGCCACGAATTCCTAATAAGCCTGATGCCAATGGTCGACCGATACGCCCTCTCCTCCCCCATAGCCTGGATATGCAAGCCAGCGATATTCCCCACAAAAACAGACTTGGACGTCGCAACTGCAAAATTCAGCACAACGTTCCACTGCAGCTTCCGCCCGCCACACACAAACACACACTCCCGCGCCAGGACAATCTCCTGCACAATCCACAGCCGCTGGAACCAGTCCCGACTGTAGAGCAGGAACGCCGCGCGCCAGAGCTGATCCTCAGGCGGGGGCAGTCTCTGCGCGACGATATCCTCCGTGCCGCGCGGTTTCCATCCGCCGCCGCCGCCGCCGCCGTCCTCGGCCAACGCCCAGATCCTTTCCGTAAGATCGGGCAACAGCAAACAGACCAGGTCGCTGTTGTCCGCTGCGTCCCCCAGCCAGATCACCACCTGGTCCGCGTATGAATACAGCTCGCCCATCCCCGCGACCTGGTGCGCCTTCTCCACGTTGTCGGTCTGGTTGATGCAGATGGCGTCGACCCAGAGCCATTCGAAGGTGGAGTGCGCGTGGATGCCGCGCAGGGCTTGGCCGAGAGTGCGGGAGATACGGTATGGAGCGCCGTTGCAGATGGCTTCCTCTTCTTCTGGGGCGGTGCCCCATGCGTAGGATAGAGCTGTGTAGCTGGGCGCTTCGTAGATGGAGAATGGCTCCAGGCTGAATTTGATCTGGGGGCGCGTTGAGAGGATCTTCAGGCAGCGGAATTCATCCGGTGTGATGGGGGCATAGGTGTAGTGGGGTTGGTTCTTTTCCATATTGAACTGTAGTGCTTGGATGGAACTGAGGTTGCGCTGTCAGCCCCGCTGACAGGGACGTGAGATGACACTTTTAGTTCGGAATACGCACGGTTACTGTGGACTGTCTGATCTAGCCGATCACGGTTAGTGATGGCGTCTGTTAAGTACGGGGTAAGCTACCTGTGGCGTTCGTCATATAATAGATTCATCTACATATTGGATCAAAGCAATATGATAAGAATCGAATGTAAATTCAGTCTCACTAATACAACTTGATATCAAAGCATGACATGACATGAGCGTAGCTTCGTGATATTAAAACAGAAACAAGCCAAAGTGTATCATAGCATTTCCCATTAGATGCCGTAGGTACGCTGAGATCCCACGGTGCCCCTGTTATCGAGGTCCGAATCCACGCGGGGGTCGAGCTTGTTCGCCACGTTCGAGCCGTGCGGACCAGCAGTGCTAGTAGCAGTGCCCGGCGCAGTGTAGCTGCTCGAGGCCATAGCGCTGTGACGAGCGCGGTTGTCCATATCAGAGTCCACCCGGGGATCCACCTTGTTCATCACGTTCGAGCCGTGTGGGCCAGCGTTGCTAGAGCGAGTAGTCGGGGCAGTGTACCCGGTGGACGCCGTGGACGAATGCTGGGCGCGGTTGTCCAGATCAGAGTCAACGCGAGGGTCCAACTTGTTCATCATGTCCGAGTTGTGGGGGCCAGCAGTGCTGGAAGTAGTAGTGCCTGGGGTGTTGTAGGTGCTGGAAGCCAAAGCCTCATGGCGGGCGCGGTTGTCCCTGTCGGAGTCGACGCGGGGGTCCAGCTTGTTCATGGTGGTAGAGCTGTGCGGGCCCGAGGTGCTCGAGGTAGTTTTGCCAGCGTGGCTGCTGGGGAAGTGAGGCTCGTTCTGGGTAGACGTGTGTTGGGCTTCCTCGAAGCTGCGGGTGGAGGTGTCGCCGTGGCCGGTGGTCGGGGTGTATGTGGTAGTCTGCACGCCGGAAGTGCTAGAGGTAGAGCCCTTGGCGCCGGTGGCGTGAGGACCACTGCTGCTGTAGGGGACTCCAGAGCTGCGGTTGTCTGCGGGACTGTTAGCATATATGTCGAGACATGATATGGTCCGAAGGTACTGACCGAGGTCGCTGTCGACGCGGGGATCAGCCTTGTTGGCGAGGTCGGAGTGGTGAGGTCCATGGGTTCCTCCCATCTCCTGGTGACGGGCACGGTTGTCTCTGTCCGAGTCTACGCGGGGATCGACTTTGTTGGCGATGTTGGAGTTGTGAGGTCCGGCATTGGTGGCATGAGTGTTGGAGGAATAAGGCTTGGCGGTAGTGGTAGTCTCGCTGGTGACAGGAGCGGTAGAGTGAGAAGCTGTAGCTTGATGCTGTTAGTTGACTTGCGGAGATGCGGGTAGCCATGGGGAGACTAACTTTGGGTGCTGTCCACGCGGGGATCCAGCTTGTTGGCAAGCTTGGAACTATGAGGTCCATGGGTGGCGGTCTCGCTGGAACCATGGTGTCCGCTCACGGCATCCTTGACCTTGTTGATAACGCCCGACATGGTGATGTTTGTTCGAAGTGTAAGATAGTTTCTGGTGTTGAAGTTGTAATTGTGTAGTTGATCTGATTTCGAGGATGAATCGAGGGATTGTAGGTCCTTTATATGCTCACTTCTCCTAGATGATGATTCAAGTTAGGGCAAGCTATGACGAAAGTGATCAACAATGCAAACTCGATCCGATTCGAGCAATGCAGGTTTGCTGCGTGCCATGAATAAATGACGTCGATCCACCATCTTTAAATAGAATAAGGCTGTATAGATTGGAGGCGATTCCATCATGGCACAAGAATTGCGTAGGCGGCTAGGGTCAATCCTGATGCCATCCCATACTTTGACGTCATCCGCCATTCCCCTTAGACCCACTTGAGGTAGGTTATACAAACCACGATGCTTATTTTCTTAATTTCATTGATCTGCTCAAGGACCTTTGACTCTTTGATCAGCATTGTGTGTGATCTTCCATTTAGTAAGATGCTGTAGATTGGTCGTCGTCGTCATATACTCATACTCCCTACCGATCATATACATCCCATCCTTTCGTCATACTTTCGACTCCAGCTCTTGGCTCAACCCCTGTCCAATATGGATGCCAACTAAGCATCTAGGCCCGCTGTACCTTGGTCAACAAAAAAAGGAAGGGTGGGACACTTGGGGATGTTGATGTTAAAAAAGTCCCCCAGCAGCCCATCAATATCCTCAAACATCGTATCCCCACTTAGATCATCAAACCCATCCAGGCTAAAATTCTCCGAAGGAAACGCCGCATTGGGAGGTTGGTCCAGCATAGGATCGTTGAAGGAAGACTGCGGATCTATAGCTGATACCGCTTCTGTCTCTGGCCTTACGTCCGTCCCCACTTGAGGACCCCCCGCATTGCAAGCGCAGCCAGCTGACATCTCTATGTCCATACATCTGCAAACAGGCTTCCTCGATTGATTCAGTCCAGCCTGATAGTTTGGCGACGGGGCGATGATGTGAATTCCATCCAATGCCCGCTGGCCAAGTCGGGCCATGACCTGCGCCAACAGCCAGGTTGGGCTCAATGTCTCGAGGCACTTGTGAAAAATCGGTAGGGTCTGCTTCGCTGTACTTTGAGTGCTCGGAAGGTGACACCTTTTGAGTTGCTTGAATGATAGTGCAAATCCCAAAGATACGCAGTAAGCTACAGTCGGGAAAGGCAAGAACTGTTCTATATCGCACAGCTGCAACAGCGTAGACAGTCTGTATACAGACAGATCCTGTCGCAAGTAGAGTTCACGGGATTTGGGCTGGGCTTTGAGGCCCCATGGCCGCGAAGCTAGGAGGGCAATTCCATGATACGCAAGTTCAAGGAAGTCTAATCAAATCAGTGACTCTTCGATCATCTGAAAACAATTTCCTTGTTGTACTCACACATTTGAACCAGTTGTACGTGCCACCCTCCTGAGCTGTCGAGAATTTCCTCAAATCTAGGGATTTCTGGTTTGTTTTCGTCGACAGGAACTTCCAGGGTAGGCCGGTAAACCACTATAACGTCCGACAGTGTTGATGCCAGAGATAACCAGACCCGGAAAGGTGCGTCAAACTGGTGAATAACCTCCGCAAGTTGTTGTCCCAGGTCCCTTTCATTAATGGCAAATGGTCTCCCATATATGGCGCCATTCCATCGGTCAAGACTCCACAGAGACCAAAAAAGGGCAATTGAGGGTTTACTGTCCGCTGTCGGCACTCCTTTCTTCAGATGCAATCCTATCGTGAAAGCATGGTGAATGGCCTGTGTTAGCCACATGGAAGCATCCTCGAAACTTTTAGGGCCAGCGGCATGGAAGGAAAGAAGCGCAAGGACCTGAATGAGTGTAGTACGCTTTCTCTCCAAATTCATTGCAACGGAGGATGTCAATTCATTGTAAATGGAATCACTGAAGCTTCGGGGGGGGATTGTTCCATTTTTTGGCGCCAGGCAAAGATGTGGCCCTGCATGGGAGATTTTCGAGGCCACAAGACATATTGCTTGTACGAGACTAGGCGAAGCAGAGCTGGTCTCGAAAGAGCTGCGGAACTCGACCTCGTCAACCAGGGGAAGTATCGGGTGAATGCAACGAAAATAGATGTCGACAAGCGCTTCCTGGTTCCGTCTTGGAGGAAGAAGGGCTGTCTTGCGGTCCGGTTCGCGCGGCTGGCGGTATTGCTGATATATGGCACGGCCTGACGACACCTCTTCAGTACTGTCCTCGCTGCTTCCGAAGATGTCATTCGATCCGTCCAGCCATATACCGACGTCTCCTTGCTCAGCACGTCCCCGGAGTAATCTTGCATTCACATCGCCTGCGAAAAAGACGATGGGATTCAGATCTCCCAGGAATCGATGAGCCAATCCGCCTCTATTTGGAAGTTCCAGGTTGTCCCGTATCGAATCCTTGTGATATTGGGACCGCACACGCTCATTGCGAGATCGAGGCTTGCTGATTCTATCCGTAGCTGGAATCAGTCTCGATGAAGCCTTGATTCGGTTGGGTCCATGATTCGAGTTTGGGGCGTATTGAATGAAGTCCCGGTCTGTGTTTTGTCCTTGGGGGGATGTAGACAGGGAATTTCTTTCCTCATGGTGGCATTTTTTCTTATGACTTTCATGAGCTATCACCGAATCTGAGTGTGGAGTCTTCTCACATACCTTCCTCTGACGGCACCTGCCACATGCTCCTCGGCTATACGCTCTTTTACTGTCATCCACGTCTTGACTGACGTGGAATGTGAGCTCCATGTTGACTTGGAATGGTGTTGCTGCGACTATGTTCTGATGATTCTGAACAATTTGAGTCAGACTGGCAACGAGCTGAGTGTCTTGCCTGATATGGAAGTATAAACCGCCAAAAGCGGGGCCACTAAACCTCTTTTGTCGACACTTTCCGACCCCAATTGGGATGACTCCCGACTTTTCCAGCTTTTGGTTGGCCAAAGTGTCAGTATTCTGTATCCACACTTCCCTTTTTGTACTTATTCCGCTTCGTTTCTCTATACGGCAGTGCCTCCAGTGGCCTGCATTATAAATTGTTGATGCGACGAAGAGTGAGTTTCGGAATTTTACAATAGTGCGAGAGAAGTGTAAAGAGCTTCCAAAGGAAATCATAGTTGGGCTTTTATACTACACATCATGCTGAACGATATAGTTTCCTGTGGCTTGAGGTCTGGTCCAATATTCCCCGAGGTCTTTGTGATAAACTAACAGAGAACGCATATCAGACTGGACAGGTCATGCATCTTTCTTCCATCTTCAGATAACTCAGGTGCCAAACCTTCAGTGTCTGGGAAGTTTTGCTTCTCGGTCACCAGAGGTACAACCATCAAAGGTATCTCAGTGGTGTTGCAAGGCAGAGCCAAATTGTAAGTCCGCAATATATCTATCAATACACCATGTCTAACCATCACAGGCCATGTGAAGAGTCTGTTATATTCAATACGTACTATGAAGAAATCACCTTTGAGCGAAAACAGACCTTGGCTTCATCGAAAAAGCTGAGTTCGTTCAGTCTACCAGCAGGAGACTATCAATTTCCATTTGAGATTTCTCTGGACGGAAGTCTGTTCGAGACGATTGTCGGTCCCCGCCATCAGTATCACTCATACGAGCTGTATGGGATAATCGAACGGAGGCTTAGCAGAGACATCGTTGTCTCCCAGCCGGTTAGAATATACAACCCAGGCGCCGTCGAAATGAATGACATTGTGATGTCGGCATCAAGTGTATGTGATATTCCCCCATCTGTTGCGTAAAATTCCTAATCAGTACCAACAGTCAATTGAAAATCAATGGGACAACAAAGTCCACTACAAGGTCTCTCTCCCAGAAACCAACATCCCATTCGCATCGACATTTCCGGTTCAGTTCTTTGTGGCTCCATTGTCAAAGGACCTTCGACTTGGGGCGCTCACTATCCAAGTCATCGAAAAACATGAGCTCAAGATCCGTGCGCCGGCATCTTATTCGGTGCAATACAATGTAAACTTTTTGACATCAGCACGGGAACATCTGGTCTTCAGCGAACGATATGATGGTCCAGGAGATTACACGACGCAGGAGGGGGCTTTCGAAATTGAATGGACTGCCGAAAAACAAGTCTGCCTGCCACGCATTCTGGACACTGTCACTCAACAGGTGAAGACACATAATATCAAAATCTACCATGTCCTAGCATTCACGATTGAGTTACGGGATGCTAGTGGAGCTTTATCAGTGGTATGTTATCGTCCATGCCGCAGATACCCACTAGTACATAGTTCTGCCTTGCTGATGACTATCTAGATCAAAGGGACAATGCCGATCAATATTGTGATGTCTCCAGCTGTCATCAGTGAAAATGGCACCGTCCATAGGTTGGACCTTGGGAAGCCGCAATGTGATCCGAATTACCCTCCACCATTATACGAAGACCACAGGACGGATCTGCTGTTGCTGGGTCACCACTCTGACCCTAGGGCTTACACTGGGGACTTAGGAAATATTTCAAGAGACGTTGGGCACATTTACGATGAGACTCGCTGCGACTTTGCTCCCAGCTACGACACAATAATGGGAAGCTTTGTGACGAGCTAATCCTCGTGAATCCTCTTACTAAAATCACCATTCCCGCGCTCTGTGAGACTACTTTGTCTTATCCGTTGGGATTATAACATAACATATAGTAATCCATCTTGATATCCACTACCACTTCTTTGACTTAACAAGCTGGATGGACCCTTGCAAGATACAACACATCATCCCGACCCTTGTCTACGATCAACTCGCCCCGCCATAGCCCTTAGGATTGGAAGTAACCCTGATTGATGCATGAAGCTTAAATGGAGACATCAGATACATGGTAAGCTACCTGTTGTACACGGCTGAGGTCAGAGACCATTGATCGCAATTCAGCACTTTGGAGACTTACCCAGGGAAGCTTCTCGGTATCAGAGGAACTTATTGACTCCCAGTCCTCAGGTGGGGTGGGATCGCAATCTTGGGACCTGACATTGTAGAAAAGTCCATCTGGGCAGTCAAATTCAATAGCTCGGAGACCCGCATCGCAGGTGATGAATTTCGCGGGGTCCCTAGGGTTTTCGTAGTCCGCGGGTGCTTTACCAGAACAATCATACCATGGAGCGGGCCTGTGGCTCTGGCAATAAACTTGCCCAAGAATAAAAGAAAAGAAAAAGGTGGTGAGGAATAGCATTTTGTCACGAGAGAGGATATTGAATAAAGGACAAATGCTTGAAGAGACCCAAATAGGCAGTAGAGATGCTCCGGACGGATCTCAGGGATCTCAGTCGATCTAAATACAGGAAAGGGAGACACTAAGAAAGGAAAGTAATTGACACAGATCAATTGGAGCTTCAACAAAGTTAACTATTTCATTCCATAAAGGCGTAGGAAGCAAGGGAGGGGACCCTTTCCAGGGAGCTGGATCCGTAGTTATGCATGGTTTATCAATTCCTCGTGTTTTGAAGGCAAAACGGAATGTGCTTTGTCTCTCATATAGTTTTGTAAATATGATTCTTTTCCGCACACATGTCGTGTTGCTGTCTGTCTACCTTCCTAACGGGATCAAGAAATGAGAACTCCTAATAAAACATGCGAGGGGTGTGGTCTCATAACCGCCCTCTATTCGGTTGAAGGAAGTGAAAGAATAACGGTTCTTGGACTTTGGGAGCTAAGGACATCCCTTCAAAAGAAACCAGGCAACCCTACCTGTCAAAATGCGTCATTTGGACACGCCCACCTTGACGCTAGAGGAGTTTGTGCCAAACAGAATCCCACCGTATGCTATATGATAAAGTCTCTCTCTTTGAGGGGTTTCTCAAGATTTTGAATGCCCAAATTTTTTCGATTAAACTCAAAGCTACCTAGATATTTGTAGACCCCGGCAGTCTTAGACATAGACCCAGGTCAATATCTCTCTATTTCTTTATTTGCTTAGTACCTCGACAACCAAGGAGCCGGTCCAAGTCAATTTCCACCTCTTTTAACACCGGTATAAAACTCCCGTTCATTGTAAACCCGCACGTCGTCATCGGCATAGATCCTCCCCTGCTTCATCTCTTTAATACGAAGGCGCCGAATGCGTCGCACATCCCATTCGACGTTCCGCGTCAACCACCAGGTCCATCCATTCGCCAAACACGCCGCGCCGACGACAGCAGCGCAGATCGCGAACGGTGTTTTGTATCCGTTATATGCAAATTTTGACTGGAACAGTTGCGGCCCGATAACACCGCCAACTTGGCCGACACAGGACTGGAATGCGAGGGTGAATGCTGCTCCTGTTGTGCCTTTGAGGGAGGATGTACGCCCTATCAATTGCAGTAAGTATCATTCTCATATAATAGACCAAGGGGATGGGACCTACAGGCCCAGAACGGAATGAAATAAACCGAATAGAACATGTTCCCAAACACACAGGCGATGTAGATGCCGACACGTGAGGTCAGGACAGCTATCAGGATGAAGAACAGCAACATGGGGCCCATGATACAGAACATTACGTACGCCGGGCGTGTAAGGTAAGCTTGTTTCTGGAACCACCCGGACAAGATGATAGCCAATACAGCGGCTGCGGAAGGAGGGATGTTCAAGAGCTGATTGCGCGGTAAACCTGCGAACCCAAGGCTCGTGGTGATCGTAGGCAGCTCCCACGTGAGTGCATAGCCTGCGAAATTGACCAGGACCTGCGAGAGCATGAATGAGTATGTGCGAGGATCCTTGAGTGAGGCGATGAGTTCCGCTTTGGAGAAGCTGGAGTCGCCGGTTCTAGGCGCATTCTCCGATAGCCGTGCCTCGACATACTCCTGCTCGCGCTCGGTGAGCCACTTTTTGGTGCGGTCTGATTTGGGCCAGTCAGGGAGGATGAGATAGACCAGGCCGGCGAACAGGACTGTAAAGAGACCTTCCAGGAGATACACCCTAGCAGATGCCCGTTAGCCCATGTCGAATCCAAATCGTCCTTTGAAGGACGGCAGGATTATGTGTTCTCACCATCGCCATGCACTCATTCCTGCCACCCCGTTCATGTATGAGATTCCATACGCAAGGAGGTACCCAATTATCCCGGAGGTGTTCTGGAAAGCAAACATCCACATGATCGGCTTTCCCATCTCATCGCTTCGGTACCATCCACACAACTGGGCTGCAATCCCGGGGAACATGCCGGCCTCACACATTCCCAGGAGAAACCGTAGCGCCCAGAGCGTTTCTTTATTCTGTGCTGCCGCATGACAGGCTAGCACTATGCCCCAGGAAAGCATGATGCGTGACTGCCATATTCGAGGCGTGAGTCGTTTCAATAACAGGTTACTTGGGACTTCGAAGACAATGTAGCTGATCTGAATCTGTCAATGACTGTCCAAGCATATTCCAGGGAATAAACATACAAAGTAGATGGACTGGACCCAATTGTACTCATTCGCGGTCATTTTCAGCTCGTTAAGTACGTTTCTGTCTTCCCCAACCTGAAGAACCTTGACGGCGGCAGCATTCATGAAATCCACCTGTTTGATGAGGTACATCATTCCAATGAGGCCCAGGAAGCGACGGTCAATCTTCCGTCGAATCCTCTTGTCATCTTCGGCAGTAAAGGAGAGAAGAATGGCTTTTCTTCTCTCTTCTCTGGGAGTAGGACTCGTTGGGGCATCACCCTCGGAGGAGATGCTTGTTGTGTCATTGAGAACGTCTGGTTTGGCCTCCGCCATGGCTGTTTAGATAAATGGTGCTGCAGTATTATCAACTGATTTGAACTGATTTGAAAAGAAAGGGTCCAATATATGACAACCGTAAATGTATGTTCCTTGCACCACTGTCGCTTGACCCCTTCCAATCATCTATATGCAGAGTATAGGGTACAAAATAACACCGCACGGAGCTATGGGAATTTTATTGCAGGGGTCTCTATCATCAAGTATGCATAATGTGATTGATGGGCATCTAGCTGGACCGCGTCCTGTTGAGAGGCGCATTGTGGGATAATATGCCTCCAACATCACGCAATTCCCACCAAGCGTCCAGCCGACGGCTAGAACACGACATAGAGGCTTATCGAGAAAGAAACATTTGGAGATCAGGATATTCCTGCGGGGAAAGGTATCAGAAAAGTGTGCAAGTGGGTTTTTGATCCTTGTGTATGGGGTGATCTGGGATGCGGATGGCGTGCGAATACCAATGCAAATGCATCCTTTCAGTGTCTATAGGAATCGTGTATCGGCTGTCAGGTTGATACATGATTCAGTTGGAAGTTTATTCGCTCCTTTTCTCTGCTGAAAACGAGTAAGGTACCTGGATAATGCATCTCACATGTTTTGGATGTCCCTCTCCCTAACCCCGAATAGGCATCTTCCACGGACTGACCTTGCACCATCGGCGTGTATTTTGGATGATTCTCAAACGTTCAAGTACGATGAGCATGCCACGTGCATGGACGATTGTCAGATTCATCGACAGGTGTGAACACGGTCTGTCAATGCTCAAGCTTCAAGCAGAATGTGGACTTCATGGATTCCTGGGGACAATAAGTGATGCTCAGTTAGCTCAATCTATCAGTGTCAATCCTCCTAATTAGAAAGCTCAGATACACTGATTCTATCTCGTCGTGGATCACTCGCAGCCATGTATGTGATGCCGTAGCTGCATAGCAATTGATAGCCATCATTGTTGCATCCTGGAATCCCACAGATATTTGAATTATGTATATTCTATACTATGACTCAGTTAACATCTCATCCATTCATCACTATTCGACCAAAACAAAAGGCACAGGACGCCACCAGAACACCAAAGATAGAAATGCAGCATGCAAGTTCAAACCATCATATCACTGATTGATATTGCTTGCCCGCAAGTATCTCATGAAACTCAGGTCTTGGTCGGATGGGGGGGCACCCTTCGAATCGGCCAGCGCCTCTTTGTACCGCTGGGATAGCCCTTCGTCGTTTCCGGCGCGCGGGACCTCATCTTCATCATCATCGCTATCGACATCATCTGGGGCGTCAAACTCTCCTTTCCGGCTGGCAGCCGCAGCCTCTTCTTCCTCCTCTTCAGCTTCACTAACAGTCTCAGCCTCCTCCGCCCGCTTGGGGCGGCTAGAGCCGGAGACATTCATGTCCTTCATCAGCTTTCCGAGCTCCATTTCCCGCTGGTTAGCCTTCATCTCTTCGCGCTCCTTCTTCTTCCGCTCCAGGTCGGGCTTGTAGTCCCGCTCGAACTCCTGTCGCTTTTCCTCGACGGCCTCGAAGAACTCGTCGATGCCGTCTCCAGTCATCGAGCTGACCCCGACGACATTCAAGTGCCGATAAAACTCCTCCAGCATCAGGCTCATGCTGTTCAACAGCGAGCCCATATACCCACTGCCGCCGCCGGCACCCCCAGCCCCGCCTTCGGACCCGAACGCCCCCGATTCCTCTTCCTCGCGCAGAGCCTGCTGGAACTTGTCAAAGTCGGTCATCCATTCCTTCGCGAACTCAGCGTCCTGCACATCCGTCTTGTTGAACACCAGTATCATGGGCAGCTTCGTCTTGTACAGAATACTGCACGCGTACAGCATGTTGCTCATGAAGGTGCTTGTTGAGCTCGTGCGTGGAGTATCAATCACATATGCGATGACGGTGGGGAACGAAGACGCCAGCGTTTCCAGGAAAATGCTCCCGGAAGCACTCCAAACGAACACCTCAATTTGACCCGGTGTGTCGACGAGGATGTGCTCGATGGGTTTGGCGGAGGGGTTGCTCGGGTTCGGGGAGGTGCGTTTCTCTAGGAGAGAGATGATCTGGTCGACTTTCGTCGCGAAGAGGTTCAGCGAGGTGATGATGCCACCGTTGGGGCCCAAGTTGTACTGCTTCATCACCTCCTTGTAGTTGATGGAGTCGCGGATGTCGATGTTGCTTTCAAAGGGCACGGAGTACACGGCGGGGTCGAGGTTCACAACATAGGGAATGCGCTTTTGAGAGTGGAGGTATGAGTTGATGCGTTGCATGAAGGTTGTCTTTCCGGAGCCTGTAGAGAGACATATTAGGTTGAGATACAGGCTGCGGGTTCGGAGCTCGTACCTGCCATGCCCACGCAGACGACGGCCACGGGGGTGGACGCCATGGTGAATACAGTACGATGGACTTTCAAGCCTAAGTAGCTTTTTGAATGTATGATAGTCCGTGCGACAATCGCGCAGGGCGAGAAACGCAGGGCGAGAAAGGCAGAACGATGAATGGATGTGGGGGAGAGATGGCGGAGGGGAAGAGAAAATACCGAAAAAAAGATGGATCGGCCGTAAGTCGAGACCGCCCGACGTCATCTCAATCTTTCCGGCAAGCTCTGCGGCAACCTCACCTCCCTCCTTTCTCCTACGAACAACAACCTTTTCGGGCAGTTTCAACCGTCTCGATCCGCAAATATGACTCTGGAGGACTTTGAGAAGTCCCTGGCTGAGGAGAAGAAGGAACGGCGCGAGAAAACCGATCGACACCGCCATCGTGATCGCGATCGCGATCGCAGCAGAGAGCGCTCGCGACATCACCGGCACCACCATCATCGACGCCATTCATCCCGGTCGAGAGATCGCGAATCCGATCGCCATCGGGAGTCGCGGCGCAGCGACGACAATGAACATCGCCACAAACGGTCACGCCGTTCGTCCGATCATGGAGACGACGCAGACCATGCTCACAAACGCCGCCATCGACGGGAACACAAGGAGGAAGAGTCAGAACCAACTGCGAAAGACGTGGTGACAGAAGATGCTCCCCGGTTGAAGAGAGACGCCTGGATGGAAGCCCCCTCCGCGCTGGATGTGGACTATGTCCATCGACGTGATACGACTCGCTTGGAAGAGGAGCCCAAGCCCAATATGCTCCAGGCGGACTTCGAGCTTAAGATTCACCGCAGGGAATTGAACGATCATCTACGCGACCTGAAAGATGGAAAGGTGTTGGAGGAACTACAAGAGGAGCCTGCGCAACATGAGGTGGATTACACCTTTGGCGACGCTGGCTCCCAGTGGAGAATGACCAAGCTCAAAGCCGTCTATCGAGAAGCTGAGGAGACTGGCAAATCAGTGGAGGAGGTTGCTATCAATCGTTTTGGCGACCTGCGCTCATTTGATGACGCCCGTGAGGAGGAAGCGGAATTAGACCGGCGCGAGACATACGGCGAAGGCTACGTGGGGAAAGAGAAACCCTCAGGGGAGCTATTCCAGCAGCGGAAGCTGGACGAAAATATCCATCGGCACTCTCATGAACATCTTCGAAGTCCTGAGAAGGAGCTTGAGGCTAGCGGCCAGGGCAAACCCATGGATACTCAGCCACCAGCGAATACCACCCAGCCGCTGGACTTGACCACCCTCAATCGGCTCAAGGCGCAGATGATGAAGGCAAAACTAAAGAAGGCGCCTGACGCTGCCGAGTTGGAGGAACGCTACAATGCGGCAGCGGCAGCGATGTCGAATCGCAAGGAATCCAACGTTGTGGTGCTCGGGGTTATGGACAACCGGATGCTGGCTGGAAAGCGCAATGAGGTGAAGGCCGTCGAGAACAAGCGCGGCCGGGAACGTGGAAAAGTGGAAGAGAACGAAGACATGAGCATCGAGGATATGATTCAAGAAGAACGGAGGACCCGAACTCAGCATGGCGGCGAAGGACGACGGCTTGCAGAGCGCATCGCCAAGGATGCCAAATTCGAGGTGAGTTGGCGACCACAGATCCCCTACATCTTTCGATGATACTGACAACGATTAGAACGATCTGGAATATATGGATGACCAAGCTTCCAAGCTGGCGCGCCGCGTTCATCGGTCCGAGATTGACATCAAGAATGCTACCATCAACGAACTCCAGAAGATGAATCGCATCCTCGACAACTGTCCTTTGTGTCACCACGAAGACACGAATTCGCCTCCAATTGCGCCTGTAGTATCGTTGGCAACGCGGGTATTCCTGACTCTACCGACAGAACCCGAACTTAATGAAGGCTGCGCGACCATTGTTCCGATTCAGCATCGGACAAACCTCCTGGAGTGTGATGACGACGAGTGGGAGGAGATCCGCAACTTCATGAAGAGTCTGACCCGCATGTACCACGACCAGGGTCGTGACGTGATCTTCTACGAGAATGCAGCCCACCCCGAGCGTAAGAAGCACGCATCGATGGAAGTTGTGCCCTTGCCTTATAGCCTAGGAGAGACGTCACCCGCCTTCTTCCGCGAGGCCATTCTGTCCACGGACGCAGAGTGGTCGCAACACCGCAAGCTGATAGACACGCTGGCCAAGGCAAAGCAGGGGCTGGGACGTTCGGCCTTCCGCCGCACGCTGGCGAAAGAGATGCCCTACTTCCACGTGTGGTTCGAGTTGGATGGGGGACTCGGGCACATTGTGGAGGACGACCGACGGTGGCCACGCGGCGATCTCTTTGCGCGCGAGGTCATCGGAGGTATGCTGGATGTGGCGCCTGACGTGATTAAGCGTCAGGGCCGATGGCATCGAGGCGGAGACCAGCGCGTAGAAGGATTTAAGAAGCGATGGCGGAAGTTCGACTGGACGCGGGTGTTGGTGGAGGGCTAGATGATTGCATTCTTGTATCTGGGTATAACAGCATAGCACACATATGTTCACTTCACATCTATCACTGGACGTGACTTCGTATGGGACAGTCGGGGAGGAGTCGGAAATCCCCGAGGGAAAGTCAGATCGGCCGAGAGAAGTATTGAAGACGATAGGAAGAGTCATCATCAATGCGGGGGTTCGCGATAAACGTGGGGCTCTCTGGATATTTCTCCGTCTGTTGCCCTCTCTCCTCCATCTTCCTTTTAACACTACTTCTTCGCCTTCTCATGTTCTTCTCCTTCCAATCTTCTTCACCTCCTTAATTTCTATAGAACCCTCGCCATCTCGACTGCGACCACCTCCATTGAGCCCCTCGGCCCTCATTACCCCGCGCTCGGTGTAATTCATCACTATGGGCTCCAACACGAAACCCAAGGTCCTCCTGCTGGGTAGCATTGTCCAGTAGTTCTCCCCATACCGTCATTCGAATCGCCCTCAATTCTAACCTCATTGTCAGCGCCCACAAGACCTGGGAATCCCTCTCCGACCTCGCCGAGCTGATCACCCCCTCCGCCACCAATCGCGCCGACTTCATCCAAGAATGCCGCTCCGGCAAGTTCGACGGTGTAGTCGCCGCCTATCGCACCTTCGACTCGGTCACAATCACTGGTCTGATCGATGAAGAGCTCGTCAATGCGCTGCCTAGCAGTCTGGTCTATCTCGCGCATTGCGGTATGCACCATCATTCCCTGTACTACCAACCTCATACTAAGAATGATGCGCAGGAGCCGGCTACGATCAAGTCGACGTGCACGCCTGCACAGCCCGTACTCCTCCCCTCCGCGTCTCCAACGTCCCCACCGCCGTCGACGACGCTACCGCCGACGTTAACATGTTCCTGATCATCGGCGCCCTGCGCAACTTTAATACCGGCATTCAAGCCCTGCGCGAGGGGAAGTGGCGCGGTCAGCCCGCCCCTGTGCTGGGCCACGACCCCGAGGGCAAGGTCCTGGGGATTTTGGGCATGGGCGGCATTGGCCGCAACCTCAAGAAGAAGGCCGAGGCATTCGGCATGCGCGTCATCTATCATAACCGGCGGCCGTTGTCAGAAGAGCTGTCCGGAGGCGCGCAATATGTGTCTTTTGATGAGCTGTTGGCGCAGAGTGATGTGTTAAGCTTGAACTTGCCACTTAATGTAAACACCCCTCCACCACCCGCTTCTATATCGCTCTGGGGATGTCGCCGTGCGATGGTGTTGGTTTAAACGGGTCTAACAGCTGCTAGAAAAACACGCGGCACATCATTGGCAAGGCCGAATTCGACAAGATGAAGGACGGCGTGGTCGTTGTGAACACCGCCCGTGGTGCCGTCATGGACGAAGACGCCCTTGTCAACGCCCTCGACTCTGGCAAGGTCTACTCCGCTGGCCTGGATGTCTTCGAGGAAGAGCCCAAGATCCACCCCGGACTGGTGCGCAATCCGAATGTGCTCCTGGTTCCCCATATGGGCACCTGGACTGTCGAGGTAAGCTACTCTTTCCCTGTCTTGCTGCACGTGAATCAAGGTGACTGATCACACGATTCAGACTCAAACCGCCATGGAAGAATGGGCTATCGGCAATGTGCGTGCGGCGCTGGAGAACGGCAAGCTGAAGAGCCCTGTTCCCGAGCAGGCGGATCTGTAGAATTGGAGAGTACATATTCTGCTGTAATTTTGCAATGTGTATATGACGCCTATAGAAGATCGTCACTGTGTTTCTCCATATGACTGTATGCATAGACTTGCTCGGAACATTGAATACTGATCGCAAGAAGCTGCTTAGCGTTTGTCTGCTTCCGGCTGGCTCATGTTGTCATATTTCGACCACAATCTCAACAATTGGGGTGATGGTGCAGTTGGGAGCTCGTCTGACTGAAGATCCGCACGGATCCGTTATCAGAAGGTCACCGGTTCGATCCCGGTTCACCCCATTTCTCATTTCCATGATCACTTTCCTATTTTTTTTGGATGTCTTATGGGTACCCTCCACCGAGAGCGGATCCGGAAGAACCCAGTGGGGAAAGGCGAGGATCTCCCACCAAATTGCTCTCTCAGTTATGCGAAGAGCTAGGTTTGAATAGCTCTCAGGGACCCATTCAACGAGGTGCAGAACTCCCTTAAAAATGGATTGAGGTTTGCCATGAACGATCGGTCTTTTGGAGGGACAAGAAACACTTCACAGACAGGCATATAGAGTCAACATCATCGAGAAAGTAGGAAGTCTTTGTTATCCTTTTCACTATAATACCATTTTCCGAGACATTAAACATCCAATGGGGTGATGGTGCAGTTGGGAGCTCGTCTGACTGAAGTTTCACATGAATTCGGATTATCAGAAGGTCACCGGTTCGATCCCGGTTCACCCCATTCTCTTTTTGTTCTATTTCTTTTTTCCTCTCTTGGAAAGAAATTCCCCAGACCACTTGGTGCAGGCCCATTTATTTACCCAGGACATCCTTCAATAGGGTCTCTGTGTAGCCACTGTTAACACGTCAAGACCGTCAATTCCAATTACTGCGCTAATAATGAGTGTTTTGCCGAGAAAAGAGCATCTACTCTCTGGTCCTATCTAGATAACAGTGGGTGTGGCAGATGAGATGAAGCTTGTAGTGGTAGGTAGGCCTCATCATCATGGGAAACCCGGATAGATAGATGGTCGAGACACGGGTGGTGGCTTTTTTGAATTTGACTTCTTTCTTTGGGCGGGTGGATAAGGGGTATGTACATTAGTAGTGCCACGCTTTGCTATTCTAGCTCACTTGGATTGAACTCTGGGTACTTCGACATTGTCTCTTGCCAATTACCCCGTTAGCCTCTCTACGAACTAGGTTGTATTCACTAGTGCATCCCAAGGGAAGTGTCGGCCTGCGGGTCATGCGGTTATGTTGCTAGATTGATATCCCATTTGATATACTCTACGGGCACCAGCTCTGATCCGAGGATCCCCCACTGGAGATGTGCCATGTCTGGTACCTGACTGACAATGCCATGGGCCGGCTCGGAGTGACGCAGATCTGCTAGAGAGAAACTCCGTCGCCTGACTGGTAGTCATTGCTTGCTGGACTTCTTGGGTCTACTGTCTGTACCTCTATACATACTGCGCCTGGGTGCCATCTGGGCTGGGTTGACCGTCTCGACTAGGATTATAGCATCTATAGACATATAGAGGTCGTAGACCTGATGACAAACGTCTTGATCACGGGCTGTAGTTAGGGACCCGAGATAGGTGCGTTTCTTCGACTGTTTCGATGTGCGTTGATTAGGACTCGGGCCTATGTCCGGTTCTAGCGGTGTTCTGCGGTGCTTTGAGTGCCTGCCATTCTGAACGCTCGGCCATTGGCCCCCTGGGCTTAGTCTGCAGCTGGGTGCCTGACGTTGCAATGGATATCCCTTGATGTTTTTTCGCTGACGTGTGGGATAAGTCGACCTAGAATGTTAGGCTTATATCAATGTTGGCCGGTAGAGCCACATGCGCGGGAGTAAACCATAGATATATATCGCAGAAACCCCATATCTATATATTGACATTCTGTACGTACTAGTTTAGATATGATCCCCATTGGCATCCTTGGTTGAATTTAAGCAGTTCTGAATATAGAGAGATATATCATTCTCTAATTGAAGTAAGCAGTCGAGGTTGTCTCCCTCACATCGGGCCAGATGTGTACCCCCCCTCCCCCTCAATTTGCACAAGTTTGCCCAGCCTATCATCCAATGGGGTGATGGTGCAGTTGGGAGCTCGTCTGACTGAAGTTTCATATGAAATCGGATCATCAGAAGGTCACCGGTTCGATCCCGGTTCACCCCATTTCCTTTTTTGCTTTTTGCCAACCGAGAGAGCTCGGCATCTACGCCGTAAGTGCCCATCAATCCCACCAAACACACCAACTACCACCGTACCCACCCAGGGTACTCGAGGGAATTTCTTACAATCTTCTCATTTCCCACCTGGGTCTATCTGACGTTTGCCACTTTCCAAATGAATACACGGCAGATGGCATAGTAGAGTTGAGTATTTTCAGCAACCCACCAGAGATAGCTACGTATAACAGCATCAACCAACCAAAGCATTCTATAGCTGCCTGTACATCCTCGTTGCCTCTCAGCCGACCTCCCACGCCGTCCATACAATAGAGTATAATATCGAGAATATGATATTGACCTATGGAGAACATAGCCAAAGTGTTCAGTAGAAAGCAGCCAAACGCCACCGCGCTGCCATGTCCAGCTGCAGACAAGTGAAATCAAACAACAACTCCTGTGCCATGACGTATCCCCGAAGCAACAAATAAGAGAAGACAAGTAGATATTTCCATAAAAGCCGAACCCACGCGAGCAAAGGGTAGATAAAGAAAGTCTAATTAAACATCATCAGACAATAGAAAAGAAAACTGTTACGCCAATGTGCTTTTTTCATGCCACCATTTTGCAGAGATATCGCTCGGAAAATGCCGTGAAACCAACGCTAGCTTGGGCTACTCTCGTGAGACAATCCAGGATCGCACGACCATTCCGCATATGCGTTTGATCACCTGGGTAGTGCCCTTCCCACCGGCTTCTTGTTCCAGGAATTTCTGTGCCACATACAGCTTCGCCCCGGCGTCTTTCTCATTCGTGGTGATGGGTTGAGGGAAACTACGTGGGAAGTCTACCCAACGTTGTCCAAGGTGGCGCGCAATGGCGACTGAATAGATGACATCGCGATTTTCGAACGTATCCAATAGTGTTCGGCATCGAGCCAATGTGTCATCAATCTCCTTTGCAGAGCTGGCTTCATTGTCGTGGAGGGTCAGGAAATGACCAATGCAGCTCCAGAAATCGAGGGATCTCTGAGTCAATTGGTCGGAAAGAGACGGGGGGTTTGCGGCAGGTTCCCGGGGCGGGAACTGCGCCAATGGGTTGGACTCCAGATGTTCGCCGGTGATCATGGCCTCAATAACATCTAGTCGCTTTGAGGACGCCAGCAAGTCATATTCCGGATTTCCGTTCGATACATTCATGACATGACGGCACAGCGCCATAGAACTCCAGACCACGGATGCCTCGAAGCTCTCTAAGCGCGCCAAAACATTGGGATCGTTGAGATTTTGATCAAAGGCGTCAATCAGGGCAGAATACTCGGCCATAAGCTGAGCATTGGCCAACAGGTGGGTGAGAGCCTTCTCCGAGAACCAACGCGTCTCGAAGAACTTGTCAATGGCGGGAGCATAAGTCGCAAGAAACACTGCTTTGATCTCCTCTAGACGGTTGGGTGGGATAGCGGTAATCGGATGAGGGGGCGGGGGAGGAATGCCTCGAAGCGCAAGGAGGTCACTGATTTGGACTTGTTTCACTGCATGCGATATAAGCCGAGGAACGATGGAATCGCGCGGCAGGAACTATACCTTTGAAGCTCGTGGAATCCGCGGGTGCGGCCGTAGTTGACGCAGGGTTGATGGTCGGTTGCAAAGCTTCTGCAGCGCTCTGAACACTGGCCATGTTCGACTGCTGATTCCCGTCCAGCGACGGGTCAATTGATGCGCCGTAATTATATTGGTCGGTCGAGGTGCTAGGTGACTCCGACGGAGCGAAGGGTTGGGAGACCGCAGGAACGTAACCTGGAGGCGCGGCGGGATAGGAGGAAGTGGTAGTAGGCGGCGTAGTAGCTGAGGGATCCTGGGGATTGACCACTAGTGAGGGATGAGGGTTGGGCGCAGGCTGTATCGCAGAGGGTGTCGGTTGTTGTTTAAAAACTGGATCGTAGCCTAAACATTCACGTTTGCTCTTGACGCAGTTTCGACAGACAGGATGACCCTCGTCACACTAGAACGATCAGCGAGGAAAGAAGAAAAAAAAGAAGGAATTGAAAGCCAAAGAGAAAGTGAGAAAGAAAAAAAGCAGAACAATAAACTTCGGCACAGAAGAGGGTCTGTTGGGTGGAAGTAGGCTGTGGGCAAACAACAAGCGACACCGCGAATGGCGGGGTTTCTGCAGCGGCCGGCGGGCAGGTGGGCTGCGCGCGCAAGCGAAGCGACTCGCCTCGACCATGCTTTCTCCGCCGTTCCTCGCCCGTGTTCCATAACAACCGCACCTTCAGAGACAACCAATTTTTCTTTCTACTTCATATTAAACGTACCTTAATTCTTCGTTTTCGGCAGGTCAAACATCCCGTCTTTGTTCGTCGTTTGACCTCTTTCTTATGTCTCCCGCCCGATAGCATCTTGTTGGGATCCCCGGGAAGCTGATACCGCATCTGCGCATTGGTGTTCATGCCCATCTGTGATACGTTGCTGGGATAGCCGGTCATGTACTGGCTTACCGTGGACATCGCAGGCATAGGCGACCCAATAGGAGCTTGAGGAATATGCGACGTTTGACTCTGGGTGGGAGCACCCATTGGAGACGATACGGCGTGATGATTCTGATACATATCGGAGTTATGTTGCTGGTATTGTTGATGTTGTGTTTGCGCCGATGATTGGCCTTGATGTGGCTGTTGTCCTGGCTGTGGCGCATAATGGTTTTGCGCGGGCGGGGACTGCTGCGGCTGTTGCTGCTGAGAGTAATTCTGCTGCTGATAGTTTGGGTGTTGCTGCGCCGGTAGATTTTGTGGCTGTGAATGCTGCTGAGACGGTTGCTGATTGTGTGTCCCGTTCGACGTCGGCTGATGCGAACCATCAATACTGGGAAGCCCCGAGGGTTCGTGACTGCTGTTTGCCAGTTCCGCATCGAAAGAGCCAAAGTGGTCGTGCTCATTCCCGTTCGCGTCCGACAAAGTAAAATTCTGCGTCTCCGAAGCGTCCATCGCAGGAAGCGTAGTATCCAACGGGGGTAGAGAAGTATCGATCGGCGGAAGCGATGGTATTGACGGATCCATTGGCGGGAGAGAGGTATCTATACTTGGGAGAGAAGAGTCCACAGCAGGCAGAGACTTATCGATAGGAGGAAGAGTCGTATCGAAATTATCGAGCGAGTGGCCATTTTCCGTCGGAGGCTGTTCGCTCGGTATCGCCTCATTCACCGGGGCCTCAGTCGCAGGTGTATCGCTCGCGGGGACCTCACTGGGGGCGCTGGGATTTGTAGGCGCATCAGATATAGGCGCATCCTGCGACTGGCCAGCCTGTTTCGGGGGTTCCCCAGGGGGATTTGTGGGCTCCGCTGTGTCTGCCATCTCAATTGTAGGATTTGTTCCCAATACTATCGTCACGGAATCGAGGGGCAAAAAGCGTCAGAGATGTTCGATCCACGATCGCGAGGGAGAAAATTCATTAAGCGGCTGGGGTATGATGTCGATAGTAGCAGATATGATCCGAATTGCACTCGACAGTCGCGGGGCGCTTTTCACCTGTCGGCTAGAACTTCAAGCGTTAGCGGCAGACTCGACCAGAGAAATTCTCCCGATTCAAGATGAAGATGGAAGGATCCAAAATGCACAGAAACATGGCAACATGGTTAAGGGAAAGGCCGGAGTTGAGATCGGTGCTCCGAGGGTCGTGTCGTGTACGGGCGGGAAAGAGCCTAGGTGGTCGGCGCATCATCACAGAGGTTGTAGACGCATCCTGCAGCCTCTTAACCCTGCCTCCGGAGACTAGCGCCCATGTGGTGGTCACAGGGGAGCTGGACGCGAATTGCGATCCTCCAGATCCCACGGAGGGACGATCACCGCCCGAAATCGCGACACCGCGCAACGCCCAGTGTTGACATTGACCGGGTATCAACCTGAACAGAAGCGACAGATCCAACAGCAAATAGTCGACAGGCTCGATCAAGGTTCCGACAGATCGCGATAAAGGGAACGAGAGGAAAAGGATGTAGTCCGGGAGAGGAAAGAAACAGATCGAAGACCAGCAAAGGAAGCGCCCGTGTACTTACCTTGCATAGACTGGGCGAAACAAGCGGAAAGAAGCGAGCCGAGATTCTATACCACCAGAGCACTCACACAGCGAGCAGAGAATCCCGGCATCTGGGGTGGGAGAATCGATGGGGGGAGTTGGAGCGGAGGATCAAGAGTGTTTCGATGCGCGCTGGAGGAGAACTTGGCGGAGGAGAACTTTTGGGGCCGCTGGCTGAAAGGGGAAAAAGATGGGAAAAAATTCATGGGGCAGTGGCAAGAATCTACTACCTAGGTACCCTTTCAGCTTTTACCCTTCAGTATTGTCATAGCATTACTCACTGACCTAGAGAGGCCTTCACAATATGTATTTTTAATTTATTTTCAACCTCGCTGATTGTTCTAGAGATATTCATCCATACGCAGTAAAAGAAACAAAAAGTGAGGGAAGTTGTGATTAGCTAAGAGCTACTATGTCCCTAGCTAGACCTAGTAGTTCCTCCAACATAGCTTGATATAGCCAGCTGTTCATGTCGACTACCTAGTAGGTAAGTATTGAAAATTGCATGGAGGGGAATCGCATTCCCGTGCGCCTCCCTTTGACCAGAAAAGTAGTCAGAAAGAGGCCAGATAGCGGTTCTCCTTCATGAAGACATGGGCATACACTCTACCCAAATATAGACATACGCGGGATATCCAATCACTTGTCATAGATGAATGGAGTTTTCCCTCAGAAACGAAGGAGGATGTGTGTTACATCGCAGCTGCGCGCGACGTCTCCCTTCCGACCCAACCGTGGTCAAAAGTAAGTCATAGAGCATACCAGATGAACAGCGCCGTTCAGCTAGTGAGTGAGCGGATGGGTGGGTGAAGAGCCCTCGCGGGGACACTTTCATCCCCTCTAGAGGCCTCGGATCCGTAGTGTTGCGAAAGTTTGACGATCTGGTGTAAAACTTTCAGGCATAGCGTCGTCGAAGTCACGCGCTATTTCCTCATGACCTTGGGCTTTCGTTTCTTGAACACCACGCTAGGCCCAGCATCTTCCGGCTCTGTCTTTGTTGCCGGTGCAGGTTCAGCGGCGTCGGAAGGTTCCTCCTTGGTGGGCAACAGCTTATCTGACTCTCCAGACGCCGTCTGCGTCTCACTCCCAGCAGGAGTCTCTGTGGCCCCCTTTCCACTCTCTTCAGTCGGCGCATCTGGGGTCAAAGGGGTCGGCTTCGCCTTCTTAATATCCTTCGTAGACGCAAGTAAGGCATCGAGATCTGTATCTTCCCGTCCGCCAGGGTACACCTTCGTCCGCGAACCCCATGCCTTACTCACGAACCTCTCAGCTTCACGCTTCGCCTCTTCCTCCTCCTCGTCGACATCCACCTCATGTTTGCGCTTGCGCACTCCAAGTGATGACCCGGAAGCGCCCGCACCCTCCTCATCTGCCGGACGAATGACCCGCTCCGAAACCGTCTGCCACTCGCCTGCCAGCGCCATATCTCTGCGGAACTCCTCCGGAATCGCAATGCCCATATCAGCAAGCTGCGCCATCTGCTTCTTTCGCTCTTCCAGAGACACTGGTCGTTCGGGAGGCTGGCTAACTGCTGGCGCTCGTTTCCACGATGCAGACCCATCGTCCCGCGTCTTTCCACCCCCGCTAACTGTCTGTCTTAGTCGCTCGACCTCATCTTTGGCCTTTTGGGATTCTCGTTGCTGGCGCTCGTTATTGTGGTGGATATCGCGCAAGAATCGCTTAAGGTTGCCTTGGTGTTTGGCGGTGGCTTCGTGTTGCGCCTTTTCGAAGGCTGTGTCGCGGATGAATACTTTGCATTGCTTGCACCAGTGTCGGGGCTGGGTCGGTTGTCAGTGATGTAGGACTGGAGGGGTGCTAGAAGGAGAGCTTACTGCTGATTTCCAGTATTCGGCCATTTTCGCGTTGGGTTTCCTCCGTCCTGCGGAATAGATGAGGTTCAAAGTTCTGGAGTGGTCGAGATATTACTTGGGGGATGGTGAGCTATTCCCCTTGTGGTAGTAACTATTGGACTGTCAATGATTACATAATAATTTGGAATGGAATCCGTCATCCCAAGATCAACAATTCAAGTACTGCGCCCCAGCTAAATTCGATCAAGAAGATATAGAGAAAAGAATGAGAGACAGTGATACAGTGTACCTGGCTCGGGGGATATAAAGTGGGATTGAACTACAAAAGGACATCTCTATTCATTGATCTGATGCTAACTTGTACATGTCGTAAATGGACTAGAAGTATATATTTGTCTGATCCCTCATTAGTATCAACTTTAATCAACATGGCAGACATTCTACTCTGACCCTCGCCTCGACCAGGTCAACCTGAAACCAGAACCCTATATCCTTGGTCGTGTCAACAAGTTCCACCTCTCGTCGCACGAACCCAGGATCAGAATCCACCGTCCCAAACGCTGGTCCACCCTCATCTTCACTATCCCAACCCTCGTCTGCCTCCATATTCTCCCGACTGACAGGGTCAAGCTCATCAGTCTCCCAGATCAGCCGGAACGAAAGCAGCGTCAGCCCGAAGAGCCGGGCCACGATAGACTTGACCTGATACACGTCAAACGACCGCGGAATCTCCGCCACCTTCACAGTCTCAGCGCCATCCCCATCGCAACGCATGCGAAAGACCATCTTGAGCAGTCGGGCAGCAACAGACCGCGGATTGACAGTCGCCCCAGACCCTGTGGCTGTAGAAGCCCTACTGATCACCGGGGCTCCGTGGATCTCACAGAGAGCTTTGTAGCGCGGGTGCGTCGAGAGGATATCGTGCTCCGCAGTCTCCGGAGAGGCAGATAGTTCTTTTCCGATGAGCGAGAGGTAATAGAGTTCACCGTTGGTGCGGTCCTTCGGCGTGATTTTGCCGTAGTTGAGAACCTGCAGGGAGGCTAGCCGTGCCAGGGTTAACATGTATGCTTCGTCCACGGTCATGGGCTTTTCGGGCATCCCTGTGACGACTGACGGGCCCACAGGCTGGTTGAAGAGCGGGTTGCCCGATATGCGGAGAGTTTCGAGGTTAGGTATCGCATCTGAGAGTTGGTTCACGAATACCCATGAATTGATGTTGTTGCGGGAGAGGTCGATGGACTTTAGGCTGGGAGAGAATTTGAGGGGTTTCTGTGCGGCCCATGGTTCGGAGACTTTGTCGATGATGTTCCCTCGTAAAGAGAGGTGTTTGAGGTTTGTCATTGATGACAATATGTCGACTGAAGACAGAGAGGAAATGTTGTTATGTTCTAAACTTAGTGTAGTGATCTTGTTCGTGATTGGGGTCGTAAGAGATGTGAGTTGGTTTGCGGACGCTGACAGCGTGGCTAGGGACGGGAATTGATCAGTTACAGACGATATCTGGACATGTATTAGTTGTGAGAGCAACCCAAGTGTACGATTTCAATACTCACCTCATCCCAAGACAGCAGATTGTCATCTAAATGGAGCTCCGTGATGCCCCCGAAACTCAAACCCTCCTCCACCGAACAGAATCGATTACCACTGGCAAAAGGTCAGCAATACTGTAGCTATGTAGATACAACGTCCACACTTACTTCAGCTTCAGCTTTCTCAGACGCTTCAGCCTACTGCAAATACACGCGACTTCCATCCAGCGATTGATCAAGTTCCGGCTGAGGTCGAGCTCTACGATCTTGGGGCACGTCTGCTCAATCTCCTGAAGCGCAGCATCATACTGCTCAGGAATCGCCTCCCGAGAAAACACACCGGCCACGCGCAATCCGTCGAGGAGCACGATCTTCAGCTCCTGGAGCTCGGCGAGTTGCTTCCGGATCTTGTCGAAGCCGACTTCTTCAACAACCTTGCCGCTGATTTCAATAGGCTTATCCTGGTGACCCTCTAGAGCCCTGTCGTCAAGCCGCTGGCGAGCGAGCATCTCCTCGAACTCAGAAGCATACTTCTCCCGTAGGGCCTCCAGGAACCCTCGCGGACTGTCTGCGGGCCGGGAGGGACGCACAAACGACCCAGCTGTAGGTTGCTTGTTCTTGCCTGTAGTCTGCATCAGAAACTGCTGCAGGGAGAGGAGGACGGTGTCTTACAAGAAAAGTAAGTCACTCCCTGGTGTTGTCCCGAATGCTTTCCTCTCGTGGGGTCGTCCCATTCGACGCCTAGCCATTCGCCTGTCGTGCCCTCAACTTTTCCCACGTAGCGGACAGTGCACAGGTCCCCATTATATGACCTGCGCTGATTCAAATAGGCGGTGGCCTGCGCCATGATTGGACATTAAATCCGGCACCGTAAGACCTTGAAGGCGACGACATGTTGAGACGTTCCCTAATTCGGGTCTACAACAAAACCTCAGGTATCCACGGATTAGCTTACATAATCCCGCGATACCATCGAAAATCCCCAAGGCTTGGAAGCTTATCGTGACACTGTCCACACGCAGCACCCACGATCAGACACAGGGATCCCCACGATGGATTTCCAGGTGAGTCGACCCCTCGGCATCGCCCACAGCCTCTCAAGCTGTAACCCCAGACGCGTGAGCTAACCTCCGACAGAACCGCGCAGGCTCCAAATTCGGTGGCGGCGGCGTCGCATCGCAGTCGGCGACGAACGCCGACCGGCGCGAGCGACTTCGCAAGCTCGCGCTGGAGACGATCGATCTCGACAAGGACCCGTACTTCTTCAAAAACCATGTGGGCAGCTTCGAGTGTCGGCTATGTCTGACGGTGCACCAGAACGACGGGTCTTACCTGGCGCACACGCAGGGCCGCAAGCACCAGACGAATCTGGCGCGGCGTGCGGCCCGCGAGCAGCGCGAGGGCAAGAACCAGGACCCGTCGACGCTGCCCGGCGCCATGGGCGTGCAGGTCAAGAAGCAAACCATCAAGATCGGACGGCCCGGCTATAAAATCACCAAGATTCGCGACCCCTTGACCCGCCAGCTCGGCTTGCTCTTCCAGCTGCAGTATCAGGAGATCACGCCCGGCGTGCAGCCGCGCGTGCGGTTCATGTCGGCGTTCGAACAGAAGGTGGAGGAGCCGCCAGATAAGAACTTCCAGTACCTTGTTGTTGCTGCGGAGCCGTATCAAACGTGTGGGTTCAAGTTGCAGGCGAGGGAGATTGATCGCCGGGAGGGCCGTTATTGGACATGGTTCGATGAGGACAGCAAGGAGTTCTGGATTCAGATTATGTTCAAGACGGAGCGTGAAGAGAGATTCAGTGGTGTGCCTGGGTTGGCGCCCATGGCGTCGAATGCTTAGTTTGGCTCTTGGGGTTTGCAAAATTCGATGGCATGTACTACTCACACCGATCAGGTTTCAGGGCGTTTGCGGTTTTATTTTCAGATTTATGTGGATAATATTGGTATTGCTGTTATTTTCATTGCCAACGAGGCTCCAGGACTACGACAATGGAGGCTCGCGAACTATCTAGGAAACACTCCCCTAGGCAGGAAGCATCAAGTAATGACATAGAATGCATCAACAATATTTGGTTGCAATATGCATTGTACTATCGTCCTAGCTAAACACACTAGCTTGTCCATCATAGCTGCATATGCGGTGTATCGTAGTCTGAACTTCCAATCAACAATGCACATGGATGCAGTTCTGCAATGCTAGACACAAGGGGTAAGTAGCAGAGGTCGTCTCGCGACATGCAGCAAAATGAATATGCTCAAGTCGTTATGAAATAAACAGAAGAAGACAGATGCGCTATATGCGTGACGAGCAAAAAATGAACAAGAATACCGAGATTAAAGCGCCGATGAGTCTTGAGGATAGCCATCAACGCAAGCCTGCCTGGTCTAGGCCTTCCAGAGACAATCATCTTGGGGCAAGAATCTAGCGGTAATCGGGTCCAGTCTCTAGTTTCCCTGGAAGGCGTTGAAAGCTTTGTACGTGTACCCAATGAACGGTAGACTCATTTCTGCCTCTTGTTCGTCAGGCATGGCACGAGCCTGCGCACGATGGATAGCGCTGGTGTCTTCCTGAGGAATCTCGTCGATGGGGAAGTAGGAGACGTCAATGTTGGAGCTGAGTCTGGGCTCGAAGGGTGCACGAATGCTGCGAAGCTGTTCCCAAACAACGCCACGGAAGAAGGGATGGTTCTTGATCTGGGTCGCACCGCCGAACTGACCACCTTCGTTCCCGATACGGTGTTCAGGATCGCACAGGAAGCTGGAGGTCTCGTTAGTTTGGACTATCATAGATGAATCTCCACGGACTGTACCTTCTGATCAGAGACTCCGAATCACGAGACAAGGTGAGCTCCTCGGGGAAATAGAGGCATTCGCGCCAGTTAACGATCTTCCTGTAGGTGTCGGTGGTATCTTCCGCGCAGAAGGGAGGCCAGCCCACAAGACATTCGAACATGATGGCACCGACCGACCACCAATCACAGAGATAGGTATAACCCTGTCCATTGAAGATCTCAGGGGCAATGTAATCAGGAGTACCAACGGTCGAGTAGGCCATCGCACGGCGGGACTTTCTCCAGGTGTTGATCTGTCCACGGTTGGACACGGTCAGATTGATCGCATCGTTGAAGTATCCAGAGTTGCGGTTCTTGTCCTTGGACGTGGAGTTCTTCAGGAGGTTCTGATAATAGGAGTTATCATGGGTCTTCTTGCCACCAGTGGAAAGACCGAAGTCAGTCAGCTTAACGTGACCACCGCGATCCAGGAGGATGTTGTCAGGTTTGATATCACTATCACCCCAGTCAGTATACGACGGGCGTCACTCTAAGGCGGGTTGAACTTACCGATGAAGGAAGCCAAGTTTGTGAACGGCTTCAATCGCCATGACGATTTCTGCCATATAGAAACGGGTAATGTCCTCCGAGAAAATTTCGTACTTGATCAGCATCGTCATCAAATCACCACCGGGCAAGAATTCCATCAGCAGGTAGAGATAAGCAGAGTCCTGGAATGAGGCATGCAGCTTGACGAGCCACGGGTTGTCCTTCGAATCGGCAAGAATATCACGCTCAGCACGGACGTGAGCCAACTGGTCTTTCTTGAACATCTCGGTCTTGATCAACGACTTCAGCGCGTAAATCTTGCCATCAGTCTTCCTCTGCACAAGCTTCACTTCACCGAAAGCACCCTTGCCGATCACCTTGATGGTCTGGAAATTCTGCGGGGTCTCCTTTGTCCGGAGGAACCGAAGGAAGTTGGATTCTTTCTTTGCGGCTACCTCGGCCTCCTGACGCTTCTTCTCCTTGGGGATAGCCGGTTCTCGGATCATCTTGTCAAGTTCTGCGGAGCTGGAATCGATAACGTTGTCAGCATACACGTCTCCAAGTCTCGAAGGTAACCACCATCGAATGTCAACTCACCGCATGTTGCGATCACGGGCACGTTCGATGTTCTCATGGAAGAACACATTGACCAGCTCCTTCGCGGCCTTACCACGCTTGTGAATGTTCTCAGAGAACCGTTCGGGGCAGCGCTGCAGTTCTTCATTCTCGGCGGGGGTTCGGGGGCTGCGCGGCATGGGAGGGGCCAGATGACCAGGCTGGGGTTGACCGGGGGCAGGCGATCCAGCGGTACGAGGACGCTGAGCAGGAGAGGCCGAGCGACCGAAGAAACCAGTACGCGTAGAATTCAAGTCCTGGTTGGAAAACTGCTGGATCAGGCCATTGGTGCCGTCATTGTATGCCATGCGCGACTGGTAGGCGGGCGGAGGGGACTGCAGGTTGGGCTGGCCATAGTGCTGCTGCTGAGCGTAGGCGGCCTGGGGAGGATAGGGATTCGCCATGAAATAACCCTGACCATAGGCACCATTCTGAGCCTCCATGTAATCCTGGGGACCCTGATTTTGGTAGATCGGCTGGGGAAACGCGGAGGGGGTGGTCGGGTATGCGCGATTGTTGGTGGCGGGACTGAAGGCACGATCATTGTACCCGAAGTTCAGATGAAGGCGATTGTTGTTGGGATCCATGATGATCAGAGATCCTCGCGATACCGCTGAGGAGAGGACAAGCACTGAATGAGAAGGGGGCGAGGAGAGGGAAAAAGAAAGGAGGAGGGAGGAGAAACCACGAGGTGAAACTCAAGGGGGCGGGGGGATACACGAGAGGCGGTCGGTGGCTCTTCAGGAGACAGAGGGGGCAAAAAGAAAATTAGCGGAGTAGTCGTACAGAAGGAATTGTACAACTCTCTGCTAATTCCAGGAAGGATTGAGGAACGACCACGAGAGAGTCGGGGAGAGGGAAAAAGAGGAGGAGGAGGGGTGAGAAAATAAAGAAAGAGGAAGAAAAGAAAGACCCCTGGTACCTGATGCTTATTCGATGCGAGTCTGGATCGTGCTTGGTACGGCTTCCCGTTGGGACCTCTGGCGCAGAGGGGTTTCCCCTGTCATGCTAACTAAACCACCCTACTAACTACTCCTTACTGTATGCGAACGGTCGATCATCTCGGGGTCGGACCTGCATGACCTAGAATACTTTTAATCTATCATTCAGCTACGGTCCGATTCTGTATAATACATGCTTTCTAATACTCTATGCTTAGTCCTTACATCTCACCGTCCGAGCCCAGGAACGTTGAAGAATACCACCTGGACTGTGATGTCGTCCCTCACATTCCGCGAGAATGGTGCACTAAATGCAAGTCGTCCGGCGACCAACTCATGATGGTTCCCACCGAGAGAGTTTCGCACCAAGTGGACTGCGGCGTTGTTATCCTGAACTATCGTCCTCTCGACAAACTTCCAACTGACCCCGTTCCAAAAGTGACCAAAGTCAAACGGCTCATACGTGGCCCCCAGATGGTCTACTTTCTTCCCCGCCGTTTGGACTTCCAGCCACTTCCCCACGAGATCGATAGCTTGTTGACTGGAGACCGTATCCCACATGCCATCTGTAGCCATGACTAAGAACGACGGCGTGCGAGGGTCGATCTTCGTACTGGTCACAACCGGCTCCGCGGTCAGGTATGGCGGCGTGCGAACATCGTACCGGGGCGTCAGGGGCGCTGGACCGTAAAATCTTCGCCTCATATCCCGTTGGAAGTCTAACGACCACTTCCATCGACTGTCACCAAAGGCTCGTGAGACCATCATTCCGAGGACCCGTCCGTCCTTCACGATGTTCTCTTCGCCTGGGTGCTCCTTGTGGAGACGGGTGATTTCGTCCTTGTTGCTACCTGTCTGGTCTACTGACAACGGAATCGCTTCCCATGTGCCGTCGGGCTGTTGTTGCCCCAAAACTGCTCGGGAGTCGCCTGTACACGCAACATGCAAAGTGCTGGAGACAGGATCGTACAGGGACAGCAACGCGCATGAACCAGCATACGCGGGAAGAAGTTTGGTCACCTTCTGTGGCAGTGAATCGTTGCTTTGCGACGTAGCTGACGCCGTCTTGATAATCGAGTCGTCGAGGCTCACGAACGCCTCCACGATCGCCTCTTGAACTAATTCTTCTGGGACATATTCTGCGCTGGAAGGTGGCTTGATTTGGCACAGGCTGCGTCGCATATATGGAAGCAGCTGCTTCTCCAGCAAGGCTGCTGTCTGCCAGCCCGCATGCCCGTCAAACACCGCCCAAGCCATCCATGGGTTTCCCTCGTCCCATAGGGGAGCAATTTTCCCGTGGGTGAATCGGTCCTCGCAGGGGCTATTGGAAGCCAATTGAGCACCGTCGTATCGGTTGACACCTGCAAAATTTTTGACGGGGAAAGAGTATGCTCCCTGCGAAATGACCTGGGTCACTGAGTCTTTGGAGGGACCGGGGTCCACAACCAAATGCTTCGTTGGGGAATTCTCGAGACGAGGGACATCGTCATCACAAGTTGTCATAAACCACCAGAGTCCCTGCGTAGTGACTAGACTGGCGATGGCAATGTCTCTCGTGCGGTTCGACGATGGACGTTTCGTAGAGTAGGACCGTCTTGCTTGCAACCGTAGTATCGGCCCAGTAGCTACTTGGCATAGGCGCGTGCGAGCCGCGCCCAATGCCAACATTGTCTCAGAGAAAGGGTTTAGGACGTCTAGCCAGACTACTGAACGAGCGGATGGCTTTTCCGAGATGATATGAGAGGACTGAGACTGAACTGAAGGGGGAAAGAGCGGTACCCTTTCGGTAAATAAGATCCGGACTGTAGACAGACTATGGGTGATCCCATTTACATTTTGTCTGACATGTTTATCTGGCCGAAGAAATGCGCGCGTTAGAACAGTGTAACCCAGAATCAATCGTCTAATCCCAGGAATATCAATCTTGGATCCAGAGAGATCATCCCCGTGACCGAGGTACATCCGGCCCCATAATATTCCCGCAGCAGCTCCAAGTACCGCCATCGGGGCTGGGGACCGGCACGGAGAAACCTTCAGCTCCGCCATCCTGAACTTTTTGCTATCGAGACTCTCGACGTTATCGCTGATCAAGAACCACGAGGGAGAATTCTTCTCTGAAATTTGCACATTTAGTCGCCTATGACAATTTAACATACGCCAGCACATACATTCCCCTCTTTATCTTGTTAATCACTCCCTCCCCATGGCGGAATCTTCCAATTCCGCCGGGCCAGCTGCCCAGGCCAAAACCACGACAAAGCCTCCAAACCCAGTATGGCGAATGATGGGTATGTTCCCTATATTCTCCTAAAAGAAGAATTGAAGCCCTTAACCTGCTTTCCAGGCATGCCAAACTTCCGCCTGAGACTCCCCTCCCGCAATTGGATGATCTTCCTCACCATCACCGGCTCGTTCACTGGAGCCCTGATCTACGACCGCCGAGAGAAGCGACACGCGCAGCAAAAATGGTGCGATCTCGTCGCCCATCTCTCAAAAGACACCCTCCCCGTCGAGCAGACCCGCCGCAAGGTCACAGTCTACCTCGCCGCACCCCCCGGTGACGGCCTTCGCGTCGCCCGCGACCACTTCAAGGAATACGTGAAGCCGATCCTCGTCGCCGCCGCACTCGACTACCAGGTCATCGAGGGCCGGAGACAGGGCGAGATCCGCGCCGCCCTGGCTGAGCGCACCCGCAAGCTGCGCCGTAAGGCCGGCGAACCCTCTACCGTCGTCGACGAATCCACCTCCACCGAGGATGTCATTGCGGACGCCCGCTCCCGCATTGGCGTCACCGACGAGCCCGGCCCCAAGGGCGATCTAGTCATCGGCCGTCACACCTGGAAGGAATACATCCGCGGTCTCCACGAGGGCTGGCTCGGCCCGCTCGACCCCCCGCTGCCGCCCATGCCCGTCGAAGACGCCTCCGCCCCTGAGACGGATAGCACCACCACCGCCTCGACCGGCGACATCCCCGCCGCCGAACACACCCCAGAGAAGACCGACGCCCCGGAGGAAAAGAAAGACGAGAAGCCTGCGAAACCCACCGGCCCGACGCCCGCATATCTCGCCCCCGCCGAGTACCCCTCGCGCGAACTGCCGCCGTCGCTCCCGCCGTCGCTCGACGGCTCTGTGCCCGTGCCCTTCCCGCATATCCTGGGTTTCCTGAACACGCCCATCCGGCTCTACCGGTACCTCAACCAGCGCGTGCTCGCCGACCGCGTGGGCCGCGAAGTCGCCGGCATTGTGCTCGCGGCACAAGCCCGCCCGTACACGGACGGCTCGTCGACGGCGGGCTCTGAGCTCACCTTTGGAGACGGAGGCTTTGATGCGACCCCCGCCGCTGTCTCGGCCGATGGACTGTCATCTGGGAACTACGAGCAGCAGAGCGTGCTGGAGGAGGAGGAGCGCGAGTGGCACAAGTCCGTGCACAAGAAGGACGAGGCGAACCCGGACAAGGAGCGGGAGTGGGTGGACGAGGTCGTGATGGATCCGCGCATTGCGTCCCGCATGCAGCGCTACGAGCTCTCCTACGATGATGAGGAGCGCTCGCGGCGCATTGCCCAGGGTAGCGAGTACATCCTCGGCGAGGAACGGCCGGCGTCTGTGCCGTTCTGGAAGCGCATGTGGATCAAGTATGGCTACGGTGAGGACGAGGAGACTCTCAAGCGCAAGCCGATCATTGGAAATATCGACGAAGACATCTAGAGGAGGGACCGGTCAGGGACCAACTGCATGAATGATTTATCTATAGACATGGACTGGCATGGGGCGTTGCCAATGCTCTTTTGTACCAACAGCTTGTTTTCCTGTATATTAGCTAGATAGGGGTTCTATATATACCAGAGCAAATGCACGACACTTTCCACTTCTCAACAAATGTGCCAGTCAGTATTGCAAAGATCTAGATGGTACAAAAGAAACCCCCAGTTGGGACCCGTTCGTAAATCCAAGTCGCTTGTCATAAGTGAATAAAGTAGTACCCAAGTTTACGCTATCCAAATCAGTCTTCGCAGTACTAATTATACAAATATATTCATTTTGAATTTCTCGTCAGGCGGTATGGTAGTATAGAAAATCTTAGTGACCCCTAAATTCTTCGTTTCCCAGTGCGGAATCTGCATTTTATCTCACTTCCATACGTGAGATATTGAGTTCCCACTGATTGGTCAGATCGATGACTCTGGGCAAGGTACCGACGGGAGATTGTTTTTTCGGCCGCACAGGGACACGTTAATGACAGCGCTCACATTGATAGTCGGCAACGCTCAGTTCAGGTTGAAAATTGTCGACTCGGCCCACTTGCCACTGGCCTTCTGAGCGTATGCGGACTTGGCGGCCTGGTCACTTCCCCACTGGCTCAGGAGCTCCAGACCGGCAACAGCCGTCTCCATAGAGATGTCGCCGGAGTCCAGGGTTGCGATGAGGTCCTTCTCGCACTGTGCCTTCGACTCCGGGTTCAGGATCTGCCGGCACGTCAGACCAGCCTGCGTGTGCGCAACACTGCCCTTGTGCGTGGAGAGGAAGGACTCGTTCCACTCATCAAGCTTCTGAGCCTTCGGGAGCAGAGTTTCAAACTCAGCATTAACAACCTCGGCCACCTGGGGAGGAAGGGGTTCAGAGAGGCCGTCGAGGGCCTTGCGGAAGCGGAGGAGCTGGACATGGAGGGTCGGGTGGGAAGCGTCGATGGCGTGGGCGGCGGAGAGACACTTAAGCGCAAGCGCATGCTTGTCTAGAAACTGCGTTAGTGCATTCTCAGATGTCGCATAGGGAGATTGAACGTACTTCTTCTGAGGTAGACCTCGAATCCAAGACATTGAGCTTCAATGTTCTGCGGGCTGAACTCGAGGAGGGGAGTGAGGAATTTTGTCGCCTCCTTCAGAGGCTCCTGCGTCTGAACAAGCTTGATGCCCAGTGGGTCAGGGTCTTCCTTCTTCACCTCACCATCGGCACCCTTGGCGGTAGCGCTAGCAGCCTTTCTTGCCTCGCGCTTCTCGGCCTCGATCTTTTCCAGCCGTTGCTGTTCCTTCTTAGCCTTCTTGAGAGCCTTCTTCCGCTCAGCCTCGTCGGCAATGTCGCCCGCACCGTTGGTGGACAGTGGGCCGTGGGCCAAGTCGGGCTGATCATTGAGAAGCAGGTATGCCTTAATGGCAGAGAGAGCCATTCTAGCGTAGAACGGATGCTCGCGCAGACGATCCTCCCAACGGACCATGTCGACATATGCGCGGATCATGCCCTTACGGAGAGAGAAGCTGTGGAAGTCAAACTGGTCCTCTTGCCAGGTGTCGAAGATGTTGTAGACAGCGTGGAAACGCTTGAGCGCAAGGCCCAGCTTCTTTTGGCGCAGGTAGGACTCGCCATCTTCGGTCAGGTACCAGACACACTGCATCTCGTGGAGATCGCCCAACGCGCCCCCCACGGTCTCGTTTCGGGTGAACTTGCTCATGTTATCGAGAGCTTTGTCATTATCATCGTTGCGAAGCTGGTACTTGGCTGCCTTGGAGTTGATGTAACGGTCCTTCACGTCCAGGTTGCGCGCCTCCTCCATAGCCTCGGCCGCTTTTTGGAGGTTGCCGTAGTGCTTCCATACTCTCGCCTTGGTCATCTGGTATTCCACGGCCTTAGGAGACAGCTTGATGGCCTTGTCGACGTTCTCCATAGCCTTGGCCAGGTCGCGGCTGAGATGGTAGTTGTAGTGTTGGGCAAGGAAGTAGTGGGCGGATGCGAGGAACTCGTTGTTGTCGCCGTTGGCTTGACCTTCGGCCGAACCGTTCTCAGTGGAGACCTTTCCGGAAACATAGCCTTCCACGAGTTCCTGCACCGTATCCCGTTTGGTCGTGTTCGTGTACAGGGATTTGATGTTCGCGAAGAGGGAGGGAACGCCCTTCTTCAGCATGCGCTGCAGGTAAGCGTCGGCTGCCTGCTTAAAGTCGTCCCCTTCCAGGAAATCCAACGGAATCCGACGAGGGGCGTCTCCTCGGGGACATTTCTCCACCCACGAGTCATACACGGCCTTCAGGGCCTTGTGGTCGTTCTCCGGGATACCCTTGGCCTTGATCAGAGCGTCGTAGTAAATCGAGTTCTCCGGGTTCCGATCCAGGAGGGCCGTGTACGCGGCCTCCGCCTCCGCGAGCTTACCCAACCGCAGCGAGTAGTCCGCTTTCATCTCCATCACCGCCAGCACGTCCGTGCACCTGTGTCCGACCTTCTCGAGGTGTTCCAGGGCCTGTTCCAGCTTGCCAGCCTCCGCCATGATCATGTTCTTATATAATACAGCCTCGGAGTGCTCCATGTCCGAAATTGGCGGCGGGGATTTCAGGGTCTCTTCGTACGTCGTCAACACCTTCTCGGCCTCCTCCAGATCTCCTGATAGATGGTGGGCGATCGCGAGGGCGGTCCAGTTCTGTCGGAATCCGGGACGAGCCTGTAGCATGGAGGTGCGGCTCTGGATGTATCCCTGGTAGTCGCGCATCTGCATCTGCAGCAGAGCCAGATCCCGCTGGATGGCGGGAGAATCTGGCTCAATGCGCAGAGCGAACCGGTAGGCCTTGATCGCCTCTTCATAGTTCTTCTCTGCGCGGTACAACAGACCGTAGACGTGCCAGCAGATATGCGATTTCATATCGTTCTTCAGGGCTTCCTTGGCCAGTACGAATGCCTCCTCCTGTTGACCTTGTTGGCTGATGATCAGGGCCTTCATAGCCAGGGTGTCGCCATGTTTCGGGTTCTTCTTGAGGATCTGATCTGCGATCTTGACACCTGTTGGGAGCCGCAGAAAAAAACAACGAGGTTAGCCGGCTTCGACTCCGGGCCGTGTTACTCGGATCGGGGGGGAGGGGACAGATTTTCGGAACGCACCCTTCTTGTGTTGCTTATTTTCATAGTGACGAACTACCTGGCGAAACAGGGAGGCATCTTTGGAGCTCAATTGTTGCGGCATGGTGGGAATGTCGTGCCAGGCTGGCGGCTGGTGCAGGTCGGAGAACTTGGCAAGTGACGACTTGTGCGGTCGACGAAGCTGGAAGTGCGCGGGGGGAAAGACGGAGCGATTAGACTAGTCAGCGATAAGCTAGGGCCAACGATGTACACCACCACCACGACGACGGCTTTTGGTTCACTAGATCGGGTCCAACACACTCATATCTTGAGTTTCTTGATAATTGGTGTTACAAGAATCCTCAGTCTCGAGTAATCTGTTTCGAATTCCCTCGACGGGTCATGGTGCTCGGCACCAGACGAAATAATTATCCGAAACGAAAAATACGACGCTTGCGTGCATCGGCGTCCTGCAAGCCCTAGATGCGACTTATGCCAATTGTTCAACACTGTGCATCATTCTCATTCCCTTGTGGAGAGTGAAGGGCCAGGATTCCTTTAGAATGGGTTGAATCCCCCAGATGTACAAGATTTCACACTCCGTACAACGCCCAGAAGTCGGATCGGATCGGATATCGTAACGCCATTGAGATGCAACTATCATACATGTGATTATGTACACTCTGCTGTACCCCTGTTTCTATGTCCATGTCCAGATGGTCGCAACAATGGGTAGTGCCAGGGGGAACACTCCGTCTTGTTCCCACATGCGTAAGGCAGTCATAGCCCGCTGATCCATCAACCGGCCGACGTACTTGGGATGTCTCGAGTCACTCCGTCTACCGTTGCTGTCGTTCACGCCAACTGTTCAGGGCCTCCTCCCAGCTCTCTGAGGACCCTCCACATCGCTCCGCGATCAGCCTCCATGTTCTAGCCCGGATGATCTCTTCCACGCTGCGTTGGTTCCGGATCAAGTTAGCCAACGATTCGGTTCGCGCCTCGCGGGGAAAGAATCGTGCTGAATACGGGTCTAAGCGTTCATCGACCACGCGCTCGCGATCACGGGCGGACTCGGTCTGCCGTAGAATAAGATCCGGGTCGTCCGGGTCGGGGCTGGTCGCAACGCCGGCGCAATAGTTGAGAACGTCGGAGCGAGTCTGCCAGGAGGGGAACAGCACTTTATCCTTGAAGGACTGACAGGCGGCGGGGTCTATGGATGTCCCAGCTTTGGAGTCTATCTGGCGGATGGCCGTCGAGGAAGGGTCGAATCCTTCGCGCGAGGGTGTGAATAACGCATTGAGATTTTGGGTGATCGAGTCGTCGATCGTCGACCTGGAAAGTCGAAGGAAATCTAGTAATACACGAATACATATGCATGAGCGTTGTCGCTCACCGGGCTGACCGTTGATCAACTAAATTCCAGGACCTTGCCTACCTCGGAGGACCTTCTCGTTGAAACAGAACTGCGGACTCAGTTCGGGGGTCGCCGTCGACGATGCGCGCGACATTTTCCAGCCTGGGGCCTGTCCACCTGACTGGGACGTAGTCGACCAGAACCACGCCAGATTGTAGATGTAAGGATGGAGATGAAGGAATTAAGTATTCAGTAACAGAATATAGGGGCGAGAGCTCTCGTAGCTGCGGTTCTGGAGCTTCCGTCAGACGCTTTGGAGAGGCGAGTTGATCATCGTCATCAACGGAAATACTGGCGGAGAGGCGCTAAACCCGCTCGGGAAACCTTAGTAAGAGCCATGGATAGTTAACTAGTTAACTAAACTTGGAAGTTGAACCCTTCGTCAATAACACCTACTAGGTAGATTTTCATTCCGCCTTGGTCAAGGCCGATAATGGGATTGAGCTATATAAGAAGCAGGCCGACGAAGGATCGGTATATCTAGTTATTTGCTTTAATCAGTACTCAAGAACGTTAGAACCTGCGAATGGTGCAAGCATTTGCACAAATGAACACTTACACCGCTGTTACTGGCAACTATATGAGATTCTGCGGTGATACCTGCGATGACTTCTCGTATCCTCTAGCTCAGAGAGCCACGGAGTATGCTTTGTTCAATTGTGTATGGAGTGGTATATACTGCCCAAAATGGTTAATGAATCACGGGACTTCGTGACCTGTGACGCGTTGCTCCGATCGCGTTCAACATCGAGTCAACTTATCATAACACTTTCCTTCCATCTCTTCCATACCGTCAACCCTTCATTCATTAATACAATAACAGCATCGCTAGCCTCACATCATGCCTGAGCTGTCGGAGGTTTTCCGTATCGTCCATTTCATCCGCCAACACTTGGTAGGAAAGACCCTGACCAAGGTGTCCGCTCAAGAAGACCCCATCGTCTATGGAAAGGTTGGAACCAGTGCGGCCGAGTTCCAGAAAGCGATGGAGGGCAAAAAGGTCATTGGTGCCGGACAACAGGGCAAGTACTTCTGGATCACCATGTCGTCACCCCCACATCCCGTCATGCATTTCGGCATGGCGGGCTGGTTGAAGATTCGCGACGCGGATACCTATTACTACCGCACAGATAAACCTGAAGATAAGGAGTGGCCGCCGAAATACTGGAAGTTCCTGCTCGAAACCGATGGAGAGCCCAAGACTGAAGCGGCTTTTGTTGACTTTCGCCGACTGGGCAGGATCCGACTCGTGGACTGCCCTGCGGACGACATTCGCAACCACACTCCGCTGAAAGAGAACGGCCCAGACCCGGTGGTCGATAAAGACATTGTGACAGAGACCTGGCTGGCCAACAAGTTGAGGAGCAAGAAAGTTCCCATCAAGGCTCTTCTCTTAGACCAGGCCAATATTAGTGGGATTGGTAATTGGATGGGGTATGGCTTCTTCCATTCGCCTGTAGAAGTAGAAGCCTCATGCTAATTATGGCCAGAGACGAGATTCTTTACCATGCAAAGATACACCCCGAACAGTACAGCAATACACTGAACGATGACCAGATCAAGGACCTGAATTCTGCTATCCACTATGTCTGTTCAACTTCGGTAGACGTGCTCGCAGACTCAGAAAAGTTCCCCGATCACTGGTTGTTCAAGCATAGGTGGAGCAAGGGAAAGAAGAATGTCGCATCTGCTCTCCCAAATGGAGACAAAATCACCTTCATCACGGTCGGCGGTCGGACCAGTGCCGTTGTTCCGAACGTGCAGAAGAAGACCGGTCCTGTTGCAAAGGATGTCAATGGCAATGATACGAATGGAACCGATAGTGGCTCGAAGCGCAAGCGAGCTCCAGCACCGAAAGAAGAAAGCGATGAAGAGACGAAACCGAAGAGAGCCACAGGAAAGCGACAAGCAAAACAGGCTACGACACCAGTCAAAGAAGAGCATGACGAAGGAAAGGGTCGCCGACGCTCCATGCGGAGTAAGAAATAGACAATTTTTCATCCCGGTCTCCAAATGAAGCTCTACGGGGGTGTCTTTCTGTGTTCATACTGCATTTCGGTTTCTGAGTTTTGGTCTCCTGGTCCATGACTTAATAAGTAAAATCCATTTGCATATGGTGAGGAACATTCTTGCTATCCATTTGTCTATACGAGGCCCAAAACAGCAGGCTGGCGATGCGAATTACTTAGGCATGTGCTCAGTTGGGCAACCAGGGGTTCTATATAACTTGATCTCTGGTAAATTTAGTGTGTTGACACAGTAGAGTCAATGTTGAGTGACCAAGAGATGCGTCCATACCAGTTGTCTATTTCCATTTGACTGTGACAGGCTTGACTCTCCTATCCAGTGTCTTTCATGTGTTTCCCGAATATTCTCTGACATTCCTGTATGTTTTATGCCCGCTGCATGCTTATGTCAAATGAAACAGCATCAAAAGATCGCCGAATAGATGATTTGTCATGTTATTCGCCGATTCGCTCGTGTCCTCGACACCTCGTAAAACAAACCTTACGATATAGAATGACTCAGCTCTTCTTTCTCCCTGCAACTCCCCATCCCATACCGTCAAGATGAAAGTAGCAGTCGCAGGAGGAACCGGTACCATCGGGGCATCGATCGTTTCGGCCCTTGCGTCGAGAAACCACACTGCCATTATCTTGTCCCGCAAGAACGACCAACACGGAGATGGAACAACCTCAACATCCCCCGCAGGAATAGAAATTCGTTACGTGGACTATGCGTCCAAAGACTCCCTTGTTCGCGCTCTCCAAGGCGTCTCGGCCGTCATCAGCGCCTTGCTGATTCCGGGTCCCGAGTTCGTCCCGTATCAGATCAACCTCCTTCATGCCGCTGAAGAGGCCGGGTGTGCGCGTTTCGCGCCGTCGGAGTTCGCCCTGTCTCTCGCAGCGCACAACGAGGTGGACTTGGACCACGCCAAAATCGTCGTATGGGACGAGGTCAAAGCAGCTATGGAGAGGAAGACGATCGACGCCGCGTTGTTCCCGTGTGGAATGTTCATGAACTATCTGGGCATCGGCGCTCCACGTGCGGAGGAAGCGTTGGCTGGGTTCAACGAGGGCCCGCTCATGTTCCATCTGAACGATTTGCAAGGCCCATGGGTGGAAGTGCCGGTCCAGCAGGACGGTTCTTTTCCGACTCTCACTATGACTGACATCCGCGATGTTGGTCGATTCGTGGTTGCTGCGTTGGAGATGGAGGAGCCATGGGGTGGCAGAGAGTTGGGGATGGCAGGAGACGTCATTGGACTTGGGGAGGTGATCGAGCTGTGCGAGCGATATGTGGGAAAGAAGATTGAAGTCAGAACATTCACGCAGGCTCAGTTGGATGAGCGGCTGCTTGGGTTTGAACCCAGTGACATACTCTCCCGACTGGACTGTCAGTATACTATGCTTTGCGGTCGTGGCGGCTCTGTGGTCAAGCCAGTCTTGAATTCACTGTGCCCACAGGTTCGTCCGACCAGTGTGAAGGATTTCCTGGAAAAGTATTGGGCTTGATTGCAGCTCATGATAAAGTTGTTCGTTTTTGACATCAGATGATCTCGAGGTACATTCACCTGTAGTTCTGATACACAGTGCGCATAACTCTGCTATGCAACAAAGGTCTGCACAACACATGTCGATCACATCTCGCCCAACCCGTCTGTAGATCTATCGGTCAGGCTCCAATCATCAGCCTGAGAAATCAAAGCTGAATCCTTCTCACGAGCTTATTATCTCCGTATATCCTCAATGTCCTCAGTGGAGAAGAAACGTCTTCGAGACCGACGGGCTCAGCAAGCCCTGCGCGACAAGAAGTTGCGCCATGTAACCAGACTGGAGCAGCAGGTGGCATATTGTGAACAATACCACAGCGAGCACAAAGTAGATGAGCTCCTACGAGAAGTTCAAGCTCTTCGGGCGGAGAACGCAGTCCTTCGCGGTCGTCAGGAACGACTCAAATGTCTCGTGCGATCCTGGGACATAGACGCAACAGACACCAAATGGAACGCCTCGACAGCAGACCAAGACTACGCTGCGGATCTGAACACTCATGACAAGATAATACCAGCATGCACGGTTGACCCAGCCCTCCTCGACGCAGCAGGATCGAGCAGCTACACTGATCCGTTGATTTCGTTCAGCCCTACGGCAGGATCCGCGTCCACGCCGCTCCCACTGCTCGACAACGACACGGAGCCATGTCCCTCATGGAGTCTCCTGCCATTAAACGATGACGACTTTTCCACGCCCTGGGGCATGTCGTTGCCGTGGTTTGCCCATCCGGAACAAATCGCGCAGTCCCCCGACACGCCTGGGTCGCCTCTCGATCTCCTGTACGGCTCCACAACAAACCCGCTGGCGAACATGATATGCACCGCGCTGCAGAAGATCCCATTACGGGAGGCAGAGCGACTGGCCGTGGGCTGGAAAGTCTACCACGTCACCAAGTGGCTCGTCTCGCCCAACCCGACGACGTACTCCAAGATCCCCGAGTTTATGAAGCCGGTCTGGGGCCAGGTCCAGATGGTGCATCCAATGTGCTTGGATCTGATTACGTGGCCCAAGGTGCGGATCAATCTGATTCGGCACTGGCAGCTGTATAGAGAGCATAAAGATGACATCTTGAGGACGTTTGCGAGCTGCATCAGGGTGCGATGGCCCACGGAGGAGTGCATTCTTGAACGAAACAAAGATAATGAGCTTTGTTTGAAGCAGAGCTTCTACGAAACCTTTATGAGTGAGAAGGGCTGGGCTCTGACCTCGGAGTTTATCAGGAGCTACCCGGACGTGGTTGCAGGGGCCAATATTCAAACCCTCGTTTAGTAGATGTGATGAGGGCAGTATTGTCCTACATACATGCATGCTTCCTATGTCTCCGTCAGCCTCCCATAGGCATAACCCACTGATGGCCTGGCCTCTCCGCCACTCCTTCTAAGTCGATCCTCCCAGTGCAAGAATCAGCGTTTCTAGGACTTTGACCAGGATGTCCAACATTTGAGGCGAGTTGTAGTGCCGCTCCAGCACTTATCGATACCCAGACGCCTAATGCAGCCGGATCATGTATTAGAGTGCGCATAAGTTTATGCATATACTACCATGAAGCCGCATTGACCTCAGTTTCTGAGGTGATGATTGATTATCATTCAGCTGAACAAAGCCATACGTGTCATTAATTAGCGAATGCAGCATTTTGGAGACAGGCTCAAATAGCCGAAGTGATTTGTGTGGCGTATTATTAGACAGCGTTCTATATCATCCTGGAATATAGCGACTGTCATCTCTCCAGACAGCAGACGAAGACAGATGAATCACTACCCCCGCAATCTGCATAAATAGTGGCTCGCGGAGCAAGAGAGATCGTCGGTCTTATTGCGGACTATTGGGTCTTGATAGGCGACTGGTGGAGACGCTGAATCAAGCCTTCCAGATGCTGTCTATATATTGCACACGACCATACTTTGCAAGTGACTATCTTGACAACCGAGATCTTCCATTAGTACGAGCAACTCAGGACCATCATGCTCGACACGTTGACAGATCACCCCAGATGGGACCTCATCAGTCTGATCGGTCTTTCCGTGATATCCACCTTGTTCTTTCTTCTCGCCTCGTTCCAAAAATCCTCATTTCTCTTGATCAATGGAAAAGGAACCCTGGAGTTGACTTCGTCCAACGCAAAGAGGCGCTTTCTCACCGATGCTCGTAATCTAATCAAGACCGGGCTGAGCAAGGTACCTTTCGAAGCTTAATGAAAGAAACAAACCAGGTCTTCTGATCAGTCAATTCTGCTAGGCTAGCATCGTTCGTGTGGTCTCAGACAACGGCATCAAGACAGTGCTCCATCCAAAATACGCCAACGATATTCGAAGTCATCCTGCGCTGAGCTTCGGCGGTGCCATCCAGAAGGATTTCCATGCCGATATCCATGGCTTTGAAGCCTTCAAACAAGGCACTACCGCTGACGATATCTTTCAATACGCTGTCCGGACCAAGTTGACTCAGAGCCTCGGTGAGTTGCTCGTTATCGTCTATTGACATTTGTCTCTATGATGCCCTTGTCATGTCCGCTGCTATAAATTTCTGTCCACCTGCTTATCTTCCAGGTAATGTTACCGAGCCCCTCTCGACAGAGACGGCTCTGACTCTAGAAAAGTCCTGGACAAACAACACAGGTGAGGGGCTCAGCAATTTTAAAGCCCCGAGGCGCCCAAACTGATTGTGGATAGAGTGGCATGAGATTGATCTGCGATCGACCATCCTCGGCATCGTCGCGCAGCTCTCGTCGCGAGTATTCTTGGGCGATCAGATCTGCCGGAATCCCGACTGGCTCCGTATCACGGTCAGCTATACCGTCGATTCCTTTCTTGCGGCTCAGGATCTCCGCCTCTGGCCCAAGCCCCTGCGTCCGCTCGTAGCCAACTTCTTGCCTTCCTGCCGAAAGATCCGAAGTGAGCTCCGGGAAGCCACCGAGATCATCACTCCGGTTCTTGAGGAGCGCCGAAAAGCCAAGGAGACGCAGGTTAGAGAAGGTCGGACCCCAGAGCGTTATGTCGACGCCATGCAGTGGATGGAGGAATCCGCCCAAGGTCGCTCCTACGACCCTGCGGTGGCGCAACTCGCCTTTTCGGTTGCGGCTATCCATACCACCTCCGATATGCTTATCCAGGTCCTCCTCGATCTCTGCGCCCAGAACGGTCTCATTAAGGAGCTCCGCGAAGAGATCGTAACGGTCATCCAAGGGGAGGGCTGGAAGAAGACCACCTTGTACAAGCTAAAGCTTATGGACAGCGTGTTGAAGGAGAGCCAGCGACTGAAGCCCATATCCATCGGTGAGCTTTCTCCTCCGAAAACGTCTATATCAGAAGGGCAGAACTAATCTATTTCCGAGGTCAGCTTCCATGAGACGCCTCGCATCGGAAGATGTGAAACTCTCCGACGGAACTATAATTCCTAAGGGATCGAATCTCTTCGTCTCCAGTGGCAACATGTGGGACCCCAGTGTATATCCTGATCCTGAGAAATTCGACCCCTATCGGTTCCTCAAGCTGCGCGAAATCCCCGGCCATGAGACCTCAGCGCAGCTGGCGTCGCCCTCTCCAGAACACTTGGGCTTTGGATTCGGGAAACATGCCTGCCCCGGACGGTTCTTTGCCGTCAACGAGGTCAAAATAGCCCTGTGCCATATTTTGCTGAAATATGAGATCCGCTTGCCAGAGGGCTATACGCCGGTTAAACGAAATATGGGAATCTCCCTTAACGTGGACCCATTGGCGAGACTTTTGGTGAAGCGGAGAAAGGAGGAAATATTGCTCTAGATGCTGTCTTTTCCGAACTCACTCTTCAGAACTGCCGTATATCTTTCCTATGCATTCACATATGTATTGGAGATTGTTTTCCATCCTAATCTGCCTTGAATGCTCACATTCTCTTCCTGCATGCCTCCATGGCACCTTCTCTCCATTTCCACAAAGCAGCGAGCGTTGCTGCAGGCCCCAAAAGCACCGACCCAAGAAGCACCAACGTCAGAGATGTAGGAACTGAGGCTTGCATGATGTTCACGCGGCGCAATTCCCATAGCACGAAGTAACACCACGCAAGAATTGAAAGGCTGAGGTTTGCAGCTTCTGCAACCGTGGGATCCAACGGATTCCAGAGCTCCCCAGCCTTGTATAGTGACCACAGAGAGCTGGTAAAGACTAGATGAGAGGCGCTCGCGAGATATTGTAGGAGAGTAAAGAACCATGACAGGTATGCCACGTCATAGCTGCCGTATACTAACTCCACCGGTGATATCTCCGGTTGGCTCTTCCCCTGAAACCGTTCACCTAGGCGAAGGACAAGCGGGATTATCAGATGGGCCATTGATAGGGTTGACCAACTCGTTGCTGGTACTCGCTGACAATCACTGTATCGGATCCATACCATGACTTGCATGAACGGCAAAGCGTATGCTGCCACAAAGCATACTGGAAGAGACTTTTCAATCCAGACATTGATCGCTCTCGGTGAGGGATAGTAAAAACTTCCGTCCCGACTCGCATATATGTGGATTGCAAAGTACATCGGTATGATAATGGCACGACCGAAAATGATCGAGGCCAATGCAAATGGGATTGCACTAATTCTCAGCGTCAGATGAACAAATCATGGAAAGGAAGAGGTACATATACCTGCACAAAGGAGTCAACAAGATCCCCCACCGGTAAGATTCCACAACCCACAGAGAGTTTGTTATGACAGCCATCATGGACGAGTAGGCTTCTAAGCATAAAAGAGTTCCGGGGTTTGCCATATGATAGAACCTGGGAGGCCAGGCGAGCACAGAGCTTGGGAAAGAGATAATCAACATTGACGTGACCCAGCATAGGGTTACCAACGTTGATCGTTGCCTCGGGCTGACTTGAACCTGTGAGTCAAGCGCAAGTCTACCCTTGTTTCTCTCCAAAGGTATATATCGCAGGATACGACAGGGAGTAACGTTCGTTGCCATGTTCACGAGAATTACTTCCCGGCTCGCCTTGCTTAGAACATTGAAATTCAAAAATTTCAAGAAAGGAGAGTCTAACGCCTCGATGCACTGTACCATTTGTGCCGCCTGCATGAGAGATCTTGTCCTGGGCCCCCGTTCGCTTTGGAACTTGGAAAATGGACAATGGATAGTCGTATCGTCGAGGGAATTTCCTCTATCCATAGCCTCTTTTAACAGGTCTGCAAGCATTGCAACTGATTCAATGGCCAAGTTTCCTCCATGACCGGTAAGCGGATTCATCTGGCATGTAGTTAGCACGTACATCATGGCCAAGTCCTGGAGTAGAACCACCCACCTTCTGGAAAGCGTCGCCGATCAATACAGCCCTTTTGTAATAGCATCTATGGAGAACAAACTCCTCAGCTGGCACCGGGACTGCGTTTATGTGGCGCAGCTTGTAGAGGTCTGCAAGAGTGAGCCCCGGGAGAAGGATATCACCGGCGTATTTCTCCATGACAACCTTCGTGTCTTCCGCATTATATCTGGGAGTCGAGTGATGGAATGGTCACCTCGGGGTTCTTGATGAATAGAAACCAGTAGAGCCTTCCTCCAGATCCCGACTGGTATAGGTATGATCGACCTTCTTGGAATGTTTTGAACTCATGGTCATCCGGAATCCCAGGTAATTAGAGCACCTACCCTTCCTCAAATAAATCGCCGACGGTGCTTTCATCGCTCAGGAGCGATTCCCCCCGGAGCAAACGTCTTGACTTTGCTCAACGGCGTTCCCATTGATGCGAGCTTCTCATACAATCCTAGCTGTTCCATAATGCGCAATCCATGCGCCCAAAGGTCCAATCCCAGCTCCGAGTGGCGGCACAATCGTGTCGTGTTTTCAAGTAGTATGTAGTCGATGTTGTACCTCTCAAGAATGAGCGCCAGTGTTAAGCCTGCCACATTGCCTCCGACTACGAGGACTTTGAACGAAGACATGTTGGGCTGCGATGAGAATGGTGGTAAGCTCTGAGGAGTACCGCTCAGTTGTTCATCAAAAAGTAACTTCCGTCCAGTGCGACGGCTGCATTTATGTGCCCGAATGCCGACGCGTAGCAGGAATGCACTTGCGGTTGTTTATTTGTCTATTCAATCCATCACACCGTGGAACCCGAAGCGTTTGGCTTAGCAACAGTGGGGTTATACTGTGGTCAATTCTATATCCAATGTTGTACAAACATATGCACAGGGGAAGCTAGCGGCCAAGTACAGCGATGCAAGATAAGGGACATAGGGTCAAACCACTTCCACAGCCATATACTATACCTTGTTGACATGCCACCTTCCGCACCTAGGTGTTTGACCGGATGCAACACCGCGGGATCGTTGGTATAGGTCTCGGGTAGGTGTTGAGCAGGTCGTTTGACCTAGGTAGGAAGCGGAGGTTAGGCGTCAGCAATCTCGTGCCCAACTGCGTTTGTATATAGGCATCTTTTCTACTTAGTCGGGATACTCTCCTCTGGCACCTAGGAGATCATTCTTTTTCCTCTCATAGTCAATTCAAGTAGTTTTGATGCCTCAAATCGTGCATGCTTAAATACCTTACGCAAGACGGTAGCGTAATGGTCAATTTGGTGGACACGAACTTAGGTAGAAAGGGATACGCTGATATTCTCTAATCTATGGTATGCATCATGCGGGACTAACCTTCAAAACATCAAACCATCGCCAAACAACTTCATATATCATAATAGCCACAGGGTATATATATATAGCCAAAACACAGTGATTAGGAAAATCATTACCAGTTCGTTCCCTCCCGCAATGCAGCTTGGGCTGTAGCACTGCCGCCCTCCTGAGGTTTTCCAACATCACTTTCAACCTCACGGAACGTCGTATAAGCCAGTTTCGAGAGCGGTACGCCCATCAAGTCAGACCAATACTGCAAAGTTTCGTGGATTTCGGTTTCTCTTTCCTGGATTGAAGGGTGTTTCGACGGAGTTTCCGTTTCATCCTCGGAGTCTCCAGCAGAGAAGTACGCTTCATCCACCCGGGCTAGCCAGGTCCGCTGCTCATGCGGGGATGGCTTTGATGCAGCTCCGTTTGTATCAGCCGAAGTGTCCATTTGTGCGGTCATGTTGACCTCTCTGGCATCCTCAATCCGGATCTGGCCCCCTCCGTTGGTGCAGCCGCCAGGGCAAGCCATGACCTCCACATAAGCATATTCAAACTTCGCTTTTGCTGCTGCTTTCCTTGAAGACAACTGCAGTCGGGCCTTTCCTCCAAATGCATCATTTCGCCTCGCACCTGAAAGCTTCGACATCTCTGGTGGTTTCATCTTATTCACGAGGTTTTGAATGTTGCGAAAGCCATAGTACCGTGCAGCTTCAATGATGCTTTCATTTTCAGGCGACACCAATTTATATACGACCACATCCGCATTGCGCCCGCGTTCTGCAACAATTTCACTCCCGGGATTCCGAGCTTGGAATGACGTTAGCACATGGTGGAGGTACCCGCCGGATGTGCCTGTCATCATGGACTGGGCCGACAGAGAACGTTTAGTGAAGAGGAAGTCGTTGAGGGTCTTATCCGGGAATGCGGGAAACGACACGGAGCTGGATTTGGAGGCAATGCTTGGAAGCATAATACCCCGGGACGAGGCTAGAGTTAGGAGTTCACGGGTTGTGATCACGCAGTCAACATCGCGAACTGATGTCGGGGGTTGAGAGGATGCTTGACCATCAACCGGATTCCAGGTGACATCGGTCAGTTCCTCGCGGCTCGCTTCGAGTTTCTTATCGAAACAAGGCATAACTGCCAGATGCCATATACGGGAAACGGGCACCCCAAGGGTCTTGCTCAGAGCGGACTTTAACAAAGTTCCTGCTAGCGCTTGGGGCGATTTGAGCTTCGACAGGTGAGGGAGAATAAACGGATGCGTCTTCTCCGCATAACAAACCCACCCAGGGCAGGCAGACGACACGATTGGCTTTTTAGGAAGAGATGGATCCTTGGCTTCGGAGGTCAGAGTATCGCTGACTTCATCTGCGGTGAGGACCAGGACCGCTTCGCGCATGACATTGGTGTCAATGATCCAGGTAAAGCCACTGCCATGCTTTCCACCTGCTCGTAGGCCGTGGGGGCCGCTGAGAAGTTGGTGAATTATGGAGGTCGCTTCTTTCTCGGACACACCATACGTGGCCGCCAAACTTGCCCTCACTTGAGGACTGACACTTGCGACAAATATCCGGCCTTCGCCATCCTGGACGCTGCTGGGATCCAGAGATGTCCCGTGTTCGTTTTGTATCAACCGTAACTCGGGGTGTGCATCGAGTGTGTTGAGAACCTCATTGTGCGATTGCAGCGAAATGAGGACAGCTTCAGCGGAAGTGACACATCCGGAGCATGCGAGGCAGTCGGTCAATGAGATTTGCGCGGGAGTAGGGTTCTCGGCCTGGACCTTGTCTTCTGTCGTTACTTCGTATGGATTCTGCGGAACAAGTAGTCAGTCTTTGATCCGAAGTGTTATATGCAGGATTGGTGGCGATGAATTGAACGTACGTCGGATTTCTGAGGCTGCTTCGAAGGGAGAGACTCTATTGGTTTGATACATGCGACACCGGGTGAAATAAAGTCATTAAGGTCGTCGGCGGAGAGGATCGCGCTCATTGTGGCGGGACCCCCGCGGGACAGTTCTGAACACTGATAACGCCGCTGCAAAGATGGAGGGGTTGGCCGGGCTGTCGCAAGTCTCTACACGAGATGTCTGAAAGTGGGCACGGAATGTGAGAGGAGAAAAGTCAAAAGGAGAGTGAGGTGAATGAAGAAAGGAGTTGGGGTTGAAAAGATAAATGTTGGAGATAGTTCATGGTTTGTCATACTTGGTGGCGAGCCCGACGAATCTGGTTCCGCGGATTACGAGATTGGCCAGGCATCCCCCGCGATCGGCGCTGATAAGCTCACCGCCCGTAATTCTGCCCTCCATTTTGGGCATACAGAGGACGAGATTGGCGTTGTGAGTCAAAACAGAATCTACTGTGAAATCCGGGATACTGACGTCGTGGTTTGGTGAGGCTGATCGCCATGAGGCTGTGTCAACACCAGTGGTAGTGGGTTTCTAGGCTGCGGGTGTGCCTGGGTGACTCAAGCCGCCTGAATACGAGATGGTCAACACTTAAATAGCGTGACTTGGGATCCTATTTGGGGTCAAACATCTGCCAGAATATCCCTGAGTACTTTCCAGGGAGGATTTCAATTATATCCTCCAGTGTACCGACGAATCAAGATCAGGACAAGTGATCAACATGTCGCACAGACTCTCCCCATCCAACCGACGCGAACTTCTGAGATCCATCGCAGAAGAAACAAAGACGCTGCTCCCGAATATCCTTGCGTTGAGACCACAAGATCCTCCGACTGGCGTCTATCTGCAACGGGAAAAGATTGGGACCCTTGGTTCAAGGTACAACCCGAACCTAAGCGCCCAGGTCGAAGTCGTCAATGCGGATACTTTCGACACAGCTATCCGACTCGCAAATTCTCCCAGGGCACCAAATGGGACCGATGTCAAAAAAGTCTGTGTCCTAAATATGGCCAGTGAGAAGCATGCGGGTGGGGGCTGGCTCCGAGGCGCTCTAGCCCAGGAAGAAGAGCTCTGCTATCGCAGTAGTCTCATTTTCACTCTCAAAAGGCGGTTCTATCCCATCCGGGAGAACGATGCCCTTTATTCTCCGAACGTGGTGATCTTCCGCGAGAGCTTTACCAACGGCCATCGGCTCATGGACCTGCAACGGCCGGAGTCACTCCCTGCCGTCAGTGTTATCAGTATCGCAGCCCTGCGGAGGCCATCTGTGAACAATAGGCTATCCCCACCCGCTTATGTGCGTCCCGCCGACCGAGAAACGATGAAAGACAAGATGCGCTCGATCCTTCGTATCGCAGCGTTTAATAAACACCGAAAGTTGGTTTTGGGTGCCTTGGGATGTGGTGCTTTTGCGAACCCCAAGGAAGAGGTCGCCAATTGCTGGGCAGCAGTGCTGCAGGAACCGGAATTTCAAGGATGGTGGGAGAATATCGTGTTTGCAGTTCTGGATAATACAGTCCATCTTCCCAATAGTGATGGGAACTTTGACACATTCTATAGCACACTGCATGGTTTGAGGCTTTGAAACATTAGTGATACCCCGCAGACAGCGTTAATGAATCCACTATTGGCATCTACATTACCATTGCCATGACTCGAATGCAGATTCGACTGGCCCATACTAAGTCCAAGTAGTATCCCAGGACAATTAGGTAAAGCAAAGCACCCCTTTTTAGCGACTTCTAACAGGAGAGCAAGAAAGAAACCTTCGTAAGTAAGAGAATTCAGCAACTGAACCTCAAGCTCTAGATCCAAGCAAGCTGATTGGACAAGAAACGGGAGGACGGAAATGCTGACTCATCCCTTCAAAAGTACCGCAAAAAGATGGATGGATCCAGAAGCGCTGAGAACTTCTCTTTATCGTTGCCCCATATCCCTACGACGACCCTTCTTTCGCCCTTCGAATAAATCGGCGGTGCTAAACAATCGATACGCCCATTCTCGTCAAATTCACCCGAATACACGCTTCCCCCCGAGCGCACAAAGAAAAGCAAACGAACCATGTCTCGCGAAGCCTACCAGGTCCCCTCGCTCGGCGGCCAGAATGCCTTCAGTGCAGATGGCATGGGAGCAAACTCTATGGAGGGTCCCGCGGTCGCCTATCTCTGCGGTGAATGCAATGCGCGGGTTTCGCTAAAGAGAGGCGATCAGATCCGATGCAAGGAATGTGGGCATCGTGTGCTGTACAAGGAGAGAACGAAGCGGTGAGTTTCACCTACTTTTCCAGCCTGATTTCACTGTCGCTCTGCATATTACCTTTGCTTTTTCTGTTTTCAGCTATGCCACTACTCATGCACATGTGTGAAATTTTCGCTGACCCTGCACAGGATGGTCCAGTTCGAGGCGCGATGAACAGTGGCAGCCCCCTTAGGTGAAAGGGTGTCTGCTCTGCGACGATGATCCAGGCTTGCTTTTTACGATTTCGGGATATGCATTCTGCGGCGCTTTGGAGTTGGTTAATAATTACGAGATCGAATACATGTGAACTATTCTGTCTGGTCTATGAGATGGTATGGTCTGTGTCTACTATCTGAGACCGCAGTCCATGTGGCGATGTGGAACTACAAAGCGAAATGGATAACGTCGTTGCTGAATTCCATAGCGGAATCATTCGTCTCTTAATTCATAAGTTCTACCTCGTTATTTCTATCATCAAACCCGAAAGTTTAGAAATCCCCCAAGAAATATCATGCCATCCAGTAGGTAGAACAAAATAGCCGTCATTTGGCCGTGTGAGTGAGAAGTAAAATTGAGAAAAAGTATAAACCAGAAGACAAAGCCAAAGATGAACAAGAAAAGCATTCATTCCGCCATAAGCATGGGGAGCTATTGAAGCTTATTGCTTACTTCAATAAACTTCTCTAGACATCTCAGCGATGCACCGCTCTCAATGCACCACCGTGCCCTTCGGACACCCTCCTTCCAGCGACCACCACCGGGGCCACGCTCAGTGATGACCTTTCCATCATCTCCAGGGCCCATATTACTGGTGTCGGATTCACAAACCCCGGAGATAACTAGGAGTGCCGCCACATTCATGAGAACAAAGGTCAGGATGGGATCATCGCGGGGCAACTCGTTGCGCAAGATACTCATGAGCTTTTCGGCGTTTTCATGCGGCATCTTTCGGCCGTGGACAGCAGTCAATGGATGCGACCGAAGCCCAAAGTCCGCGGGCACGAGTTGGAAGGCTTCTAATCTGGCAATAGTGCGGGATGGGCCCTCCTCGTCGCTGGTATCCTCATCCTCCTCTTTGGAGCCCGTGTATTCCGGGTTGGGAAACTCAGACAGTCTCCAGCAGTTGGTAGGCCCCGCACAGCTGATCTCATCCAAGTCCTCTGCTCCGCAGACAATGAGCGCCTTCTTGCACCCGTTCTGCTTCAACGCTTCTGCGAAGACAGGGCCGATACTCTGGTAAGCGACTCCGACCACGCGGGCCTCCAGCGCAGCGTCTATGGGGTTCGCAAGCGGTCCCATCAGGTTGAAGATGGTTCGTAAGCCGAGTGCACGACGGACGGGGCTGGCGTATGCCATTCCAGGGTGAAAGTTGGGGGCAAACAAGAATGCATAATTCGTGACTCCATATACCTCTGTCAGGTTGTCGGCGGAAATGGCGCCAAGGTTCGGAGGAATGGGAGCAATGGCGTTGAGAACGTCGGCAGAGCCAGACATGGAAGTTTGTGCCCGATTACCATGCTTGGCCATCATGAGGAGCGGTGAGGCGATGATCGATGAGGTTGTCGAGATATTGAAGGTTGAGTGCGCGTCTCCTCCGGTTCCAACAATGTCACACTATCGTAGTTAGCATGAAATGCCTCGGATCAGTAGAATGATCAAAACTCACAAGACCACCCTTGTAATTTCCCTCCTTCTTTGCCCGGGCTTGAAGAGTCTTTTTCAAGACACGGAGGTCGGGTTTGAGAGCTGCATCGCGCATACGTTGAGAGCATTGGGCGATAACCTGGGGATCCTTGTCTCTCGCGGTGGAATGCAACAGAGTCAATAGAGCAGCGGTTTGAACTGGCGATAGGCGATCCTCAAAAATCAACGCAAACGCGGCGGCGATATCGGCGGCATCCACAGGAAGACTCTCCGCGGGGTATGCAAGTCGCTGGAGGAGGGGAGCGATAGAAACCTGGTTAGGTTTCATCTCGAAATCTTGGACCGTCATTTTGTGAAGAGCGGAAGTCATGGCTCCGAAAGGCCTCCCGAGAGGATTTCCGGGCTCTCTTAAACGTCCAAAGGGTGGATGCGAGGCCAGTTGTATGCTTGACTCACAGCCATGGCTGCATATTGCTGCGTTGGTGCCGCAGTGTAACCGGCAGAATCCTCACCGCCCTGGATGCGAATTTCCTATTCATCGCAAATCTCTCATCTCTCTCTCCGGGCACCAAACACGCTTGCTTCTGCTCATCACTCCCCAGCCCCGAGGGTCAATCCCCATTTCTGTTGGTGCGGCCTTTAGTTTGGAACCATCCCTCTCGTTCCTTTCTTTTCTTTCCGTGTCACCCCTCTCTCGGCCAGCACAATGCCTCCCCGGATGCGCTTGACCGGTGGCCGCATCCCCCAGTCGATCCGACGACAGACGCTTCTTGGCCAGCATGATTTAGCCATGGTCGCTCGGTGTGCAAGCACTGCCACCGCATCTGCAACCACATTCCCGCCTTCCATCGAGCAGATGACAAAGTCCGTTCCTCCAATTGCCCGATTTCCTCCCTCTCAGCCGCCCTCGCATCGCAATCCCGAATACCGACGCTCCCAGCTGCTGCGGCAGTACACCTCGCTCATCCGCACCACCCCTCTTATGGTTTTCTTCCAGCACGATAACCTCCAGTCTGTAGAGTGGGCCGCCATCCGACGAGAGCTGAGCAAGGCGATGCAAAAAGTCGACGAGCAGATCGCCGCGGAGGGCCGAACCGCACCTCCACTCGCGCCCCATGTCAAGGTTCAAATCCTCCAAACAAGCATTTTCGAAGTAGCCTTGCGCATTGTCGAATACTTCCGCCCCAACTCCTCCACCGTCACCAGCGATCAGCCTCCCTCCGCCGTCGACCCCGTTACGCAATCTTCCGCCGAGATTCCTCTCTCGGGCTCCAGGGACGACCCGTCGCTCGCCCACGACCTCTCTCGCACAGCCCACCAGGCTGTCCGCCACATGAAGGGCAAACACGAACTCTCGCCGCTCCTCGTCGGCCCCATCGCCGTCCTCTCCATCCCCGGTGTGTCCCCCGAGCACCTGAAAGCTGCTCTGACGGTCCTGGCCCCCAAGGCCGCCGGATTCCCTCAGCCCACCCGGAAAGCCAACCCGGGCTGGCACGAGCTGCCCGTCCAGAATGGATTGAACAAGCTGGCACTGCTGGCTGCCCGGGTCGACGGTAAGGTCTTCGACGTCGACCAGACTAAATGGGTTGGAAGCATCCAGGGCGGCATGGATGGTCTTCGCTCCCAGCTTGTCATGGCCTTGCAGAGCATGGGATCCAGCGTTACGAATGCCTTGGAGGGTGCGGGTAAGAGCCTGTACTTTACGCTCGAGAGCAGAAAGAATGTTCTGGAGGAGGAGCAGAAGGGCTCCGAGGGCGAGAAGAGTGAATCGTCCTGAGATCATACGATATCCTGATTTCATGTATAATATCAATGTATACTTGTACCTTTCCCATTCACCTTTATTTCCAGGGTCATGGTTGTTCTAGCATATGAAGTTTTGTTTGTACAGGAGCTGAAATAGAGAATCCAAATTTCATCCAAAACCTCGTTACCGGCTGGTCGGACAATGTGGCAGGCTGCATATACCATAAACCAGGTTGTATGTTTTGTGGGGTATATACATTCATTTTTCGGCTAATCCAAAGAATCATAACATATTCACACACAATCCAGGGAGAGCGTAGCGCCCTTTTATACACATCCAAATCCTGAGTTTACATCTAGTTGTCCTGGTTATGTTGCTGCTGTCTCAGCACCAGTCGAGCATTCATACCAACAATGCAGCGCACAAGGTCCCAGTCCCCGTCTAGACCAACCCAGTCGGTGACCAGAATACCGGTGGACCAGTCCCCGTCCTTCTCGCCGTGTCTGCGGCAGAGATAATCGACGATCGCGGGGTTCACCTTGGCGGCGATCTTCTCGGGCCAGGTGCCCAGCTTCCAGAAGTTGCTCGCACTGAGGAAATTGATGTAAAAGGGGTGGGCACTCGTCGCCTTGGGGCCGGGGAGCACACCAAACGGGTAGCACGTCTCACTCGCGCGGGCGCAGTGCTCGGTAACGTACTGGATCTTCTGCTCAATGTTCTGCGTCTCCATCACCTCGTAGAAATCCTGAATGCACACCTGGCCGCTGGGGCAGCTAGCATGCGCGCAGTTGTCGGCCCATCCGGTGGCGTTGATGCCCCAGCCCTTGCCCTCGTGGATATCCTTCAGATGCTCCAGGATGTCGAACCGGCGCATGAGCACGACCTTGCCGCGCACCTCGCCCAGCGTGGGGATCTTAGGGTTCGTGTACCACCGGCTGTTGGGGCGGGCGTAGTGATCGTTGATGATGCGGCTCAGCTGCTGGTCGGTGTGGGTGCCGGGACCCTCGCGCTTCAGCGAGATGACGAGGGTCTCGGAGGGGTTGTGCTCAAGGAAGTCGTTCACCTCGTGCATCAGATCGCGGAAATACTTGTTCCCGGTCAGCGAGATGGGGAAGGCGCTGTGGACGAGGAGCAGCTCGTCCTTGGCCGGGTCGTCGGGGAACTGCGGCTGCACGCGGATATCGAAAAAGCGCACGCCGTTCCGCAGCTGTTCCCGTGGACTGACGGCCTGGCAGCGGACCGAGGGCGGTGCGACATGGCAGGTCGGCGAGTTGTGTGTGCCCGGGATGGACAGGGACGACAGCAGAGTGTCGTCCTTCAACTCGCGCATCCACGCATTCAGATTGGCCGACGAAAAGACGGTCAGGTGGCCTGCAGGCGTGACATAGACTCCTGTAAGGCGGAAGCGCGGGTTGTCGCAGAGGGCTCTCATCGTCGCGGACTCGGTTGTCGGCACGGGGGTCTGGACCTGGTGTCTCTCCCCTTCGACGTCAAAGACCCAGCGCATGCATTCTTTGTCCGAGTCGATGAACGAGCGCAGCTCGGTCTGGACGGAGGTAAAAGGCTCCACCCGGATATCAACCTCTTTCTGCGCGAACGACTCGCTGTCCGGCGTGATGACCGCGGCCGGGGTATCGGTGCGGGTGATGTTGGTTAGGACGCGAGTGAAGTTTTTCGCAAGCGATTGGATGTCATCTTTGGGCTTCTGAGGAGGTCGGAAGCGTTCAATGCGCTTCAGGGTGATTGGGGTGGAAGTGAGATTGCGAATGGTCAGGTGTTCGGCCACCATTGTGACTAAAGAGTATATGTAGAGTATCAATACTATGTTCCTAGGTATATTTCGAGGCTGTATGTATACCTGTAAGACGAGCTGTGAGTTTTAGTCAAGGCAACGAGGTTTTGTGTAGACAATTGCGAAACCGCCGCGCACAATTAGGAGGGCCTTGTCTTTAAGGCTCCTCCCAAGGTGACATACTCCCAGGCTGCAATGCGCGTCATTGGCCTGCCATGTCTGGGACGGGAGGGTCCCTGCGGCTGGATCTGGAGGGGGAGGCCAATGATACCCGTTCCCTCAGCCACTCCATGGGCGGCTCACCACAGTATCGTCACACGGAGGGGCCGAGAGTTTGCTAAAGCAGATAGTTCTCAGATCCTCGCACAAACTCAGACGATCGTCATATGGAACCGGAATATGATTCAATGGCCAAGTTGAGCTATCACAATCGCGCAAGGACCTGAATTTTGAGTTGGTTTCCACGATCGCAATCTGCTCGTGGCGACTGAGAAAAACTATAGAGCTTTCTTCGATATACGAAACCTTGTCACCGTCAACCGTCATAATGCCTGCTTTCCCAATTGAACTTCGCCTCGGAATACCCTGGAGTACTGGTTTCCTAGCCCCGTGTGCGTACCTAGGTAGGTAGGTAACCATGTACGGAGTATGTTGGCGATCCTTCATCTTCATTCCAAGAATTGATCACCTTATCTTTTCTTCCTTTTATTCACCGCCTTTGAACAACCTGCCGGCAGAATAACCTGTCCTTCAAGGCGGTCGGCTTGTCGGATCAATAATCGTCCGACATCCCCAGAATGCGGAGTATGTCACGTGTAATGACGCTGGGGTCGGTTATCGTCGGCGCTCGGTCACCCAAGGAGGAACGCAGCCAGGCGTTAAGTACAGGACTCCAGATCGTCCCGCCATGCCTGGAGGTTGAATCCTATCTCTGGGTGTTTCTTCGCTCTCTTACATTCTCTAGTGGTGGTGAAATTGACAATGAATGTCCTCCGATGCGGCCGACGCCTCTCCCAGGCGCTTCGACCATGCTATAGTGTCAAGCATCTGCCAATGGCTGTCCCTGGAGCAGTGCGTATTAGTCGTCGTGGATTTCATGCGGCCCCCGCTCTCTGGGGTATCAGATCTCAGGTGCTGAAAGATGTTGGCGAGGGTATGCGATTCAACCCTTCCTAGACCCCTCGCCTTCATACATGTACCGCAATTGCTTATCAAACCCCACCTTGCAGGTATCACCGAGGTCCAGATCATACAATGGTATGTGGAGGAAGGCGCTCGCATTGAGGAGTGGAAGCCTCTCTGCCAATACCAGTCCGACAAAGCCGTCGATGATGTTAGTCGAACCCTGTCGATAAAGTGCAATGAATGATGCAAAGTGGCTAACCGTACTAGATTACCTCGAGGTATGAGGGTATTGTGAAAAAGTTACATTTTGAGGCAGATGATACAGTGCCCACTGGACGGGTAATACTATCCCCAATTGATATCAATCACAGAAATACTCTTCGTTGCTGACAGTCTATTACCCTAGGCTCTTTGTGACATAGAAGTCGACGATGGGAAATATCCTGATGAACATGCTCCCCCTCAACAAGCACCATCACAGCCCGCGCCTGCTCCGTCAACTCCGGCACAGACGGAAGTTCGTGAAGACCCTGTCGCTGCAGCCCCTCTGGTGAAGGATGTCGTCAGCCCGACTCCAAAGTCACGGTATGCGACGCTTGCGACGCCCGCCGTTCGGGGGATGCTGAAGACTCTCAATGTGGATATCCAAGACGTTCAAGGCACGGGCAAGGATGGACGTGTCCTCAAAGAGGATGTTCAGCGGTTTGTGGCTGCGAGAGACTCCCCTTCGGCCGCACAGCCAGAGACCCCACAGACGGACACAGCCGTCAACTTGACGCCGATCCAGTCGCAAATGTTCAAGACTATGACACGGTCACTCACCATCCCACACTTCCTCTACACAGATGAGCTCAACATCAACAATATCACGGCACTAAGGAAGAAGTTGGCCAGCGATGCGAAAGATCCCATCAAACTCACCTTCCTCTCCTTTGTGGTTAAGGCTGTCTCTCTGGCGTTATCAGAGTACCCACTCCTGAATGCGAAGGTGGACATGAGCAATCCTGAGAAACCGCAACTGATCATGCGCCCCCGGCATAACATCGGAGTTGCCATGGACACACCCCAAGGCTTGATTGTGCCAAACGTCAAAGACGTTGCGAATCGGTCCATTTTGGAAGTCGCCGCGGAGATCTCGCGACTGAGCGCCCTTGGAAAAGAGGGCAAATTCACACCTGCTGATCTGAGCGGTGGTACTATCACAGTCTCCAATATCGGCAATATTGGTGGTACCTATGTCGGGCCAGTCATCGTCCCGAATGAGGTCGCCATTCTCGGAATTGGTAAATCGAAGACAGTGCCCATCTTTGATAATGAAGGCCAAGTTACGAAAGGGGAGCTTGTGAACTTCAGTTGGAGTGCAGATCACCGAGTGGTGGACGGGGCGACAATGGCCAGGATGGCGAACAAGATTCGGGCTTATATTGAGTCACCAGAACTGATGCTTCTCCAGCTTCGATAGGAAGTTTATAGAAATAGAAAATTCACATTGTATTGAGTCTAAATATTCCACCGGTTGTACGCGTAGACTAGAAAGAAGATGGTTTCACTCCTGTATTCAATCGAAAGCTTATCCTTGTCGTAATTGACAAGACCTCAGGTGAGGTGGGAGAAAATACTCAAGGAACGGAGAGGAGTGGGCGGTTCATGGGGTCAGCCACCCTTTGTGTGGTTGAAGGCTTTCCGTCGTTGCAGGTACACTTCGAATGTTTTGGTCCTACCTTGTACCTTGAGTACTCGTCGTAGGCGCGGGCTTTCCCTTCCAATCATAAACTCACCTTCACCTCACCCCTCGACCATCCAGGTCTACAATACTATCTCCTACCTTACCCTTCATATCCATTCATCTCTCTATCGCTTTCATCTCTCCACCTCCTTCCTTGCACGATTGCTATACCAAGGCGGGCCTGCGCCATGGGCACCAGAGGATTTCTCATCATCCGTTGCGCCGGGAGATTCTTCGTCTACTACAATCATTTCGACAGCTATCCCGAAGGCCTTGGCAACGCTATCGTGCAGGAAATTCCTCTGGATCCTAAGACGTATCAAGGTACGATCAGCCAACAGAGATACCACGGATCGCCCAATTCTTGCCTAGGTATCTGAGTGGAAACCGCACTAACTCATGACTATGTAACAGAATGGCTGGTCTCCATGAAAGCCACATACTCGAAGCTCGCACAGCAGTATGAGACGCAGTGTTTACCTGTCAACGGGCGTAAAGACACTGTTAGGGAGCGCCGTGCTAAGAGCTTTTTGGCAGTTGATGACCGCCTGGAATTCCCCCCAAATCAGGCCCGCATCTCCGATACCACCTTCTGGTGCATCGAGTGGATTTACACTCTTGACTTTGACAGAGAACTGTTTGGGATTGACAATTCTATTTACTTCCAGCTTTCCAAGGTCCCGCATGATGACAGTTGGATCAAATATTTGGGCGAGGACAAACACGGACGTAGGGTTTTCACTAAAAGCACCCCTAAGGAAATCATTGGCACTGTTGCGTGGAAGCCGCAAGTGAACATCCAGTCGAAAATCAGGTATAGGGAGCTCGATGTCAAGACTGTGTCCCCCGAGTCTCTAGCTTTCCCAAGACCAGATGGCCCCACTCATCGTGAAGAGTTCTTGCTATCTGTCTTTACTATCACGAGGACGGCGTTTGAAGGCCTCCTAGATGAGCACATCATTCAATGGAAACCGGATGAATTTTGTTTCAGAGAAGTGGCATTCTCAATTTCGTCTCTGGCTGCTGGAGAGGTCACCTTCGAGGACTCTAGCTCGCTTAACCGGAACTACAAGAGTGAAGGTTACTACCTCGTTCCAGATACAGATATTCAGAGCGAGCAAGGTCTGCTTCCACGGTTCCTTTACGAATGCCATGCTCCCGGTATTGATCCTGGCGCGGCGCCCAACAACACTGCCTACTGGCTTGGAAACGTCCTTCTTTACTTAACGGCCCGTCTTGATTTGATCGATGTTGAGGAGACAGCCATTGCTGAAGCTGTGGACACAGGACTCGGACAAGGATTGTCATCTTTCTACGTCATGGTATTCTCCATCGTGGATGTAATCCTGGTTCACGTCGAGACAAGCGATGGGGTCGTTGAGATCTGCAGGTCCCCATTGCTGAACTTGTTTTACTTTGATAACAGAAACTCGGAGTTTGTGGACGGGTTTCGCTCAAGAGTGGCTTATTCTCCGCGAGGCGTCGAGGCGGGATCATCGAAACTCACAGCAGCCACGTTCACGGCTATGATACGATTCTTCGAAGCAGCTCTAGGCTCCAGTATGACTGGGGCGAAGTCGAAAATCTTTCCCAATGAGATATTGGGTCTAATAATGGCATCGTCGGATCTCCCAACATACAGGGCTCTGGAAAAAGTGTCGCCTTACTGCAAAAAGATCGGCAATCACAAGTTCCGCTTGAATGACGATTACGCCGTGATTGAGAAACCTTCCCACAACAGCTATATCTTGGAAGAGTTGCATTCGGGAATGAGAATCGTCCTAAACGTGAATGCAGAGGACGTGGGTTCTGATTCAGTGGAGAGTTCTGATTTGGAAGAGAGTTCCGGTGGTAACAACAATGGAGTGAGATTGGATCTCGTCGTGGGAAACTCGGTCAGGAAGGCCATCATCAGTCATGTGTCCCTCTATCTGCCGAAGGCGACTCCGAGAAATCCACCCTATACAGAAAAGGTAGAAATGCCGATGAAGTAAGTGTTGGTATATCTGAGAGGAGACAACATATCTAATACCGCAGCAGGGAAGCTTTTCACTACGTGGGACGACTACCAAGCCACTGTGCTGAGGAACTTGCCTCCATGGTTCTCAACATGCCCAGCGACATATATCCAGGCGGGATCGAGAATGCCTGGGGATCATACATCTCGCATCTGATCTGTGGTACAGCTGAACCAGATTGCCCCTACTTTCCGTTGCAAATCATGGGCGCTCAATGGCTTGGCTTACTACCACCAGGATATCGACAACTACGAATGAACCATCTCTACTGCAACGGGCTACAGATATTTTTGCGCCACCCAAAAGATGACTGCCCTGAGGAATGGGAGAAGACAATGACACATGCCATCTCTTACCTTAGCCATATCGAACAAACTGGCGATTGGTTCAGGTATTTCGTGCGTGGCAGGCCCGTGATTATCGCGTTTGGCACAAAGATGATGTTCTACTACTATGTCCATTGGAGCGAGGAGGCGCCGTTGTCGACAACCGGTAGCGCATATAGCGTTGAGATTGCGGCGCGTTGTCTGGAATCCGAGCCTCGCCGCCGGCTTGTGCAACTAATTCCCGGAGAGGGGCCAGTTGATATCAAAGACTCAGAAAGTAGGGAGGAGTTCGAGAACTGGATCAAGATTTTCCGCGATCCGAGCCTCACAGAATGGGATCCATTCACTGAGAGCCAGCAGCCGTTCCGCAAAGAGCGTGAGTACTGAGCACTGCCAACGACACGCTCTTCCTTTCTTAGTAGAATTTCTTGTCTATGCTCGGTAGAGCTAGTGTCATCTCGGTATGAATAACCCAACAGGAACAAGAACGTCCAAAAAGTTTCGGGGCTAACTTGCCTCTAGAAATGCAGATAAGCATATTGAATCTACATGGTTCGATACCGGCCACCGTCAATGTCATGATAATTTGGGCAAGTGTGGTGGGAACGATCAGTGTCAGAGTCAGAGCTACAGGCCGAAAGTATGTTGACGTAGGTCATGTATGACGTAACATGTTAAGTACAAGGGATCTCATGAAAATGCACCAGGCTGCAACAAACTCCAAAGAAACACCATAAACGTAGGCGATGCTTTCCAGCAGAAGGACAGTATCGTGGACAGCGCACCAAATAAAGACATAAAACTCCGCATACACCGAACCAGGCCGAACAGCCGTCATTCATGCACAAGACAAAAGAAATATATAACAAGGGGAAAAGAATTGGCAGCTTATGGCTGCTGCTCATACTCTGCCATCTTCTCATTGACCAACTGCAAGACCTCAGTCTGGACCTGCGCCGGCGGGGCATTCGCATCAATAGTCAGGGCATCCCACTCGCCCTTGGGTTCCTCGAGATCGCGCAATTGGCTCTGGACCATGATGCTCTTCATGTAGTGGGCCTGGCGCAGGGCGACGCGGCGCAGAAGCACCTCCTCGTCCAGCTTGAGGTAGACAAAGTGGATCTGCACCGAGGGCGAGTTATAGGTGGCGATGCGCATGACGTCGCGGTACTTCTGCTTGAGCGCGGAGCAGGCGACGACGACGCCGGCAGGCGGGTGGAAGTTGTTCGCCTGGCACGGCGAGAGCGCCCTCGTGGCGGCCTCGCGCAGCGCGATCAGCCAGTCCCAGCGGTCTGCGTCGGTGAGCGGGATGCCGCTGCCCATTTTCTGCTTGTTGGAGGCGGGGTGGAACTGTCCACGTTAGTGTCTGCTATACTTAGGTATAAAGTTGGGGAGGAAAACGTACATCGTCACCCTCGAGGAACGGGCAGTGTAGCTCGTTGGCCAGCCCCCTGCCCACGGTGCTTTTGCCGCAGCCGGCGGGCCCGGTGACGACCCAGATGTGCTGCGTCGGCTCCTTGGGGTGATCCGGGTACATTGTGGAGGCGGCGTTGAGCGAGGAAGTGGTGGTGGCGGGAGAGGCGGAGTTCATCAGGGCAGCATTGTTGGTCATGGGCGGCTGAGGCCGTTCGCCGGCGGACAGCATGATGGCAGGAGGTGGGAGGAGTGTGTGTGATGAGGTGAAGGAAGAAGGCCGGAAGCGTAGGTAAGAGGGCGGAACTGGCGGCGGTCCGGAGGTTCACCCAAGGTTCCGTATAGTTTGTTGGGTCTATAAATGATGTGGAGGGTGTAGAAAAAGGGAGCCGAGTGGAGTGGTGAGGTCAGTTAAAGGATGCCAGAATGAGATTGGACTATAGACAACGGGTGTATGGAGTGTAGGTGTGATATGAGTAGAAGAGGAAGAAGGAGGAGACTAGAAGAACCGCAAAGCAGGGCCTGCAAGGAGAATAATAAATCAACCTGGCTCAAGTATGAAATTTGGGCCGGTGGGTCAGCCAGGCCGGGGGAAACGTATTTTATTTTACATGAATGCTGAAGGAGAATTTTCCACTCTTTTCTACCTATAAATTGCCTCCTTATTCCGGGCATGAATCGGAAAGTGGGGGGGCATCAACCATGAGAAGGAAAAGGGAGTCCGGCGGTCTGGTTGTTAGCGGGAGATCGATCGAGGTGCATAAAACGACGGGGCTGAGTCGGAGGATCTATATTGTCCTCCACTGCTACCTGTTTCTACAGACGATGGACCAGAGAGAGAGGCTACTCTATAGACTGCTTCTATACTCTCTCTAGAGTAAGTGTCATATTTTATTGAAGAATTCTGCAGGCGATTGTTCGCGATGATGTCACAGCCACTCCGGGGATCCGCGTGGTGGTGGTAATTTAACCGTCCCCATACCGACTGTTATTTCGACTTACCGACGGTTAAGTTGGGGGCACCCCCACGCTATTCTAGATGGGGTAATCTGGCGGGTTCTCTTTGCTTTCCTTTCTTCTTCCTCCAGGGGAACAATGCCCATAGATATCCCGCCACTACGAGGTTCTTACACCGCAGGTCGTAGCACAACGCACAACGGACTCGGCATGTGGAGTTTCCGTCATTATTATGATGTCTTCTCTGACAGACAATCCCCCTAGCGTGGACCCTCCTGGTTAAATTCCCCCTTGGATCTGCCGATTTATCCTCCCGCCGCGAAAAAGATCAATCCAGTACTTTTGTCCAATCCCCAGCTGACACCTGAAGAAACGAATGGGGGCTTTCCAAAGCACCCCGAAATTTCACCGCTTGTCGTGTGGCGCCCAGCCTCAACGTGGCTCAGTCCGGGGTAAGCCGGTCGATATGTCGTGTTGATAATTCGCCAATGCTTTTATGTTACTGGCCTGACCGGTTCGCAAACCTGGCTCTCAGTCAAGACCGACGTCGTAACACTTGACATGCTGCCGGAAACTTGATCCCAGACGTACAGCCATCTTGGTCTCCCCCTGCATGGTCCTGCGAATTACCCGGCAGTGATTGCAAATGAATCCTTAGTAGGTCCCCAACTGTCAATCTCCCCTCAACCGAGGCGCCCTGGCCAATATTTGGGGGCATATCGCACCTGATACGGGCTACCCCTCACGCTGAGAACACCGCCGTCATACTTGCCCAGTAGTCCGTCTTGTAGCGGGGAGCCCTCAGGGAACCCGAGTATTTCGGTCTGCTGGGCAATCTATGGTCAGATGATGGGTCCAGGGGATGGAAGGTCACTCTTGGATAATTTAACAGCCTAAAGTCTCCTTTATCGATCTTATCGCATGGAGTAGCCATGTCTTCAAGAAGTAGGCGACACAGTGGAGGAGTATGTTTACATAATCATTGCCAAGCCCGCCAGCGGAGCTTCCAGTTGAACCTCATCAGCTCCATGCGATCAGTCCATGATCTTCAATTACAGCTTCACGAGTCCACGTCTTCCAATCAGCCTTGTTCTCTCCAGATCCCTGTTCCTCTTCCGCTCGGCGCAACCGATTGAGTACTTCCTCCCACGATGACTTCTCTCTTCTTCTCCACCCCCGTCGACATCGACGTTGTCCTCGAAGACAGCGATGAGCGCCAGACCGTTGACGTCAAACTCGACAAGGGCCGTCGCGAACGCGTCCCGCTATACATGGATGGCGAGTCGGTCAAGGGTGCCGTAACGGTGAGACCGAAAGATGGAAAGCGATTAGAACACACCGGCATCAAGGTCCAATTCATCGGCACAATTGGTATGTTTCCCCCGCTTTGATCGCTGCCTATCGTTCTTCTCCCCAGCGCAGAAAGCACCTCCGCAGGCTGCCTCTGCGTAACCTACACAATGCGACAGTTGGATCCAACTGACACCACCGGTGCATGACAGAGATGTTTTACGATCGCGGTAACCATTACGAATTCCTCTCGTTGGTTCAGGAGCTCGCCGCTCCGGGCGAACTGCAACACCCCCAGACCTTCCCTTTCAACTTCAAGAACGTCGAGAAGCAATACGAGTCCTACAATGGCATAAACGTGAAGCTGCGGTACTTTGTCCGCGTGACGGTCTCCCGGCGCATGGCCGACGTGGTGCGCGAGAAAGATCTATGGGTGTACTCCTACCGCATGCCTCCGGAGACCAATAGCCCCATCAAGATGGATGTCGGTATCGAGGATTGCCTGCATATCGAGTTCGAGTATTCCAAGTCGAAATATCACCTGAAGGATGTCATCGTCGGTCGCATTTATTTCCTTCTGGTGCGGTTGAAGATTAAACACATGGAGCTGTCCATCATCCGCCGCGAGACGACTGGAACACCCCCGAACCAGTATAACGAAAGTGAGACGTTAGTGCGGTTTGAGGTATGTTTCGCTTCTCCTCAGTTGTTTCGACTGGTTGCTGATCAGTCTGGGACAGATCATGGACGGTTCGCCTTCACGAGGTAAGCATGCAGTCACAAGGCTCACAAGTGAGTTGGCTGGTGCTCAGTTTCTGACCCTTCTAGGCGAAACCATCCCCATTCGTTTGTTCCTCGGTGGCTTCGACTTGACCCCGACGTTCCGCGACGTGAACAAGAAATATTCCACCCGCTATTACCTGAGTCTCGTACTCATCGACGAAGGTATGTGACACCACATTCGTGCATATGCAGTACTTTTTCGTCCGCCTCGTTCCTCCCTATCCCTGCATGCCTCGTGTTCAAGAGACCAAAGCACAAACTCAGAACCCATGCTGTCTGCGCTGGCGCCTCGGGTTCAAGGCAGCCAGGAAGATCTATCACTTTGTGCCCAACACGCAAGCAAGCACGGGCATCCCACGGCATCCCACGTGTACTGGGTCAATAGCCGATCGGTTATTGACCAGCGTCCGTCGGACCAGTGACGGACGGGCAATCGGGCCGCGAACATGGCAGGGAAGGGCCGTGGAACAGGGATTTGTGCCCCGAAACAACCACCCGTCCCACCCCCACGCTAGGCCGCTCTGGGCAGTGGGCTCGCGTGGTCTCCCCGCCCCACTCCCGTAGTACCTCACCACTACACTTCCCTTACACCTCTCACTCTTTTTTTTTCCCCTGCGATTTCAATACCGGCTTCTCCACCGAGAATTCACAACCTAACGGCCCCCTCTTGCGCCGCAGATGCCCGTCGGTACTTCAAGCAGTCCGAGATTGTCCTCTACCGCCAGGCCCCCGAAATCGCCGCCACACCACAGATCGCCCAGCAGCAGCTCATCCAGCAACAGCAGCTCCAGAATCAGCATCAGCAACAGCTACCTCCGGGCTCGGCCACCGCAGGACCCACCCGCGAACCGTATGCGAATCACACCGTCTCGACCCTGGCTGCTTAATCGCATTCCTTCTTCTCTATTGTAGATGGACTCCTCGGAGGGTGTCTTGTCATCGTCTTTGTGTTCTACATATACCCTCGCCCACTGATGTACTCTATCATTTTTTTTCCTTCTCGTCTCTACCGTCAACTGTTCCAGTATCCTGTCACGCATGCCGCTACAACACGCTCATACCATGAACACGAGAGCTGTTAAAATCCGGTCTGATACCCATGCTTGTCCGATGTAGCACTGCATTCTTACTGCGGGACACATGAAACAAGTATCTTCCTACTCGCGACACATAGCGGACAGATAGCAAACAACGGTACCGTGTAGTAAATTTTCTCCATGAATGGTCTATCATTCCCAAGCTCCATTCAAAAAGGAAGATTACATGCATAACGTAGTAAGGACATGTATACAGCATTCTTCGCATCAATAGCTCCCCACTTCGTGTAACACCTTCCCAAGCGCATGGAGCACCTCCCCGTCGTCGCGTTCCTTCCCAGCCACCTGTACAGCCTGCACCACAAGCGGGTAAATCCACTCGATGTGTTTCCTATGGTCATCAAGGACTGCACCATTGGACGTCTTGGTGGCAGCCCGCATCATCGGTGGAGGTGGGATAGCTGACGGCTCACTCTGCAGACTGACCATGCTCCGGAGAAGGTGCAGGAGCGCTCGGCGTGCTGGAGCGGGTTGCGGCATCAGTCCACGCAGAGGCTGGTCGGCTATGTATCCCTTGAGAGATACGGCACATCGGAGGATCACGTATGGTGAGATGGAGCGCGCCAGGGAGACATATGCGGCTGTGTTGGTTTCCGACCCAACACCGTTGCATTGTTCGGCGGTCTTAATCGATTGGGCCGATGCGAGTTCGAACAATGTGTCAATCACAGCGTAAGCCATCTTGACGCGCGAGGTTGCTGGGGGTTCAAACGTTCTTCCCCGACGTACCTCGTAAATCCCTTGCAGAGGTTCGTCTTCCAGTGCCTTTCCGGGAATCTCAGACCGTTGTGGGAGGTAGATGAACGACGAGCGTAGGAGGGCACATGCGAAACTCCGGCGAATAATGTTCGGAATGCTGGAGGCACCAAGGGCTGGTATGATCAGAGTCTTTAGTCTGTGGAAAGCTGCAACGTCAAAGGACTCGTCCGCTAAAATGGCTGCTTTGGGGATTGCAACTGTTCGGTAACCCCGCGCAGAAGCAATGGCATTTGTGATCTCGACCACGCAGGTCCAAAATCGTGCAATTTCTGCCTCGTTGGACTTCTCGTATTGCTTCTCAACGTACGGAATCGCCACCTGAAGAACATCTAAAGATGCTGTTGTCGATTTCCGCCATATGTTGGGCTCGCGATCCTTGCCTGGCCATTCGTACCTTTGAGATATAGGGTTCGTCAGATGCTCCAGGGCGGTTGTTAGAGAGCCATTTGAGAACACGTCCCTTTTGATACCGAACTCAGTGATGTACCAGCTGAGAAGGTCGATGGCGCTCTTCGAGAAAGCAACATATGTTGGCTTCCTCGAGTCGTTTCCAGGAGACCATCTTGACAGAGGTGAATCGACAAAATCAGCTAGACAAGTAAGAATGTCTGCCTGTGAATCATCCTTATCCAAGCACACAGTCTTCATGCAATCGATGACCAGTTTTTGCAGATCCGATGGCCGATCAATATCCAAAGTGTACCGTTGAGAGATGGAATTCCACAGAAGAAGCCGCATATGCTCAAGAACTTTTCCGACATCATCTCCAGTCAGGTCATCTTTGTAGAGCCGGTAAATTTGCTGGAAAGCATTCAAGTATGCCACTGCAGCATCTTGGTTGGGACGGTCCAAGTCCAAGAGGTCTTCCCTATCAGCAGGATGGCCACTGACCCACAATGACCATGCGCATTGCAGAGGCAAGTTGCTGAAGCACATCGGAATTTGGACTCGAAGAAGAGCGTTAGATAGGCTAGCAAATATAGCCTCAAAAAGCTCCAGATGTCGTGATTCAATCAGTTGTTGAAAGTGGTCCAGCAACCGTTTCCAGGACTGCTCGAACTCGCCATCCTGCGTGATCGCGTCGAAAAAGTTCGTGATAAGATCAGAAGTCCCTTTGACTGTAACTACGGTCGTCTCTATCCAGGGCTTGAGTTCATCTGGATTTTGTATAGCCTTGAGTTCGGCTGCGATTTCTTCCATCATCCGAAACAGGATACGGTTGAGACATAGTCGCCATGCCTTTGGAGTAAGTTGTTGACCATAGGCATCAAAAATGCGCAGGAGAGTATGCACGGCGCAATTTCTGATCTCTGATCTGTTATCTGTTGTGACATCTACGATTCTCAGTAAGAGCAAGAGCCAGAGTGAGTTTCGAGATATCAAGGGATCATCATCCACAGCCATTTTTGTGAGCGCATCCTCGCTGACTGATGAATCAACGTAGGTATCAACGGAGAACCGCTCAATCTGGCCCTGCAGAAAATCTGACACGTTCCAAAACGAGGACGTCGTAGTGAGGGAGATATTGAAGTCCTGCTGCTGCAAAGCAAATTTTGAGAACGAATCCACCAATTTCAGATGACACGGGGACGGGAGCATGGAGATAAAATCAGAGGCTATAAGTTGCAGGGACTTGTATGAGACTCGAATGAGACGATGAGAATCTGCTAAGACAGATTTATGCCCTTTCGCAGCATTGTCCTTTCCGCTCTTCTGCGTGGAGTCCCCGAACACAGTAGAAATGAGGTCGAATGCAAGGGTCCATCCGTCAACGAAAGTCTCTGCATATTGCTCTAGAATGCTTCGTAACGTTTCGAGACTCTGTTCGTGTATTTCCACGACCAGGGGAGAAGGTGATCCCAGAGGGCAGGAATTCAGATCATAGAGCTGTGCTATCTGTCGTTTCAGGGCCTCAAGGTTCCGCATCTGTCGCGCGTTGCGCGTGACATCATCATCACTCTCCAACTGTTTCATGGTCTTGAATATGAGCTGGTTGAGGACTTCGTTGGCTCGTAAACGCAAACTTTGATCGACCTCGCCATTAGCTGCACTCAGGATGAGCATGTCAGTGAAAAGTTTCCAAGCCCGTCGGTCACTCTCCGATAGAGATGCTAGCCTTCCCAAATTCGCACTTGCGACCTCATTTGCTTTCTCCAAGACAAACTTCATCTCCTCTTCTTGCACCTTTGTTTTGCCCATTGCGAGGGAGACACGCCGGGTGTTATTCCTCATACGACCAGAGCGAGGACTACTTGTCGCTTTCTCTGGTGACTCATGCGATGAAGATTCGGTGGTTCCAGATAAGTTAAAAAGTGCGAGGAGAAGTTCTTCGAATGAGTCGCTTGGGTAATCGCTTGTACTTTCGGACATTTTGACAGAAGCTGCCTGGACAGCCATGATTTCATTTCCCAAGTTCGCTTTGGGGGTTTCAAAGCCGGTCCCAGATAGAGATTCGCTGGAGTTACTGAGCGTGATATTTGGCTTGGTGGCGGAAGTGCCAATCAACAAATCCGTATCCTGAAGCGTACCTAGTATAATGGACCAGGCCGGCTGGTCCAAAGTGGGACCGAGAGCAATGCCCAAGTTAAGCAAAGCTCGAAGGCATAGAAGATTCCGAGTGCTCAGGGACAGAGACGGGATATCTGAAGATTGGCTAGAGGCCTCCGGGACCGGAGAAGTGCTCGACCCTTCCACGCCTTTTCGTCTCTCATCAGATGGATGGCCTTGTTGTATTGAAGGAGTAGGGGCCATCGATTTGACGCCAGTAGCATCTGACGGCATGGCTGCCTTAGCCAGTGTCGTCAAGAACGCATCCCTAGGAGTTGATAGTCTGAGAAGGCCAGCCACATGAGCTAGTTTCTGGAAGGACCGAACGAGATTGTGGTAAAAGTCGTCATCCAGTGCGGCGTACAGGAAAGTTGAGCACGCTGCAAGAATAGCAGGCCAGCAGTTTTCGATTACTCCGGCACAAATCTTGACTGCGGCTAATTGTGGGTGGGATTCCAGCTGTAGCGGGTTAAGAGGCACTGAGGTCTTTTTCGCATGAGAACTCTTGGAGGAATTCGTCCTTTGGAGGTCTTGGGAAGGCCTAGGGATTTCATTGTCGTGGTCGGGGCCTGCAATGCGGTTTTTCCGTTTCTGTTTGAGATCAGGGACAGTTAAAGGAAGGATGAACTTCGCGAGACCTTCGGCAAAAGTGCTGATGCAATTTAGCACAAGACTGTATATGTAGGTATCCGGAGGCAATGGCGGGTCTGTTTTGTCAAGCAATTCCATGTACGGAGTGCGGACTACACTCCACTGACTGCTGATCCCCGGAACATTGCTATCAGAAGATGAAACGGTGGTTCCTATCACACCGGCAACTCCACCGGCCTCCAGTGTTATTTGTTCTTCCGTGATTGACCTGGAGTGCTCGGCCCGCACAGGGACCGTTGACCGGTTACTGACACCAATCAAAGATGGTTTCTCGGAAGCAAGACGGACGAGAGACGCCATATGGTCCTTAAGGATGTTTTTCCTACCGTCAACTCCATCGTATAAAGAATAGATGAGTCTAACGAGGCCAGGTTCTGCGTATATTCCCCGAAACACTTCCATGCAAAGGACTCGTTTCCAAGGTGATGTTCCATCGGGCTCGAGGAGATGCGTCAGCAGAACCAAAGCCATCTCACACTCGGCAGGAACAAGAGACATGTGCCGTTTGAGAAGCACGAGGAGGATCCGGGCCACTCTGATAGTTTGAGCAAAGGAGTGCCTTTCAGACAGGTATCTCACAATCATTGGCATTAGCCGCGTACGTAGGACTTGTGTAAGCTCAGCGTGACCGACAAAGAGCCGCCCACTATTGATCAGGACACTTTCAATGAGTTCCAGAGTAAAGGTCGGCGATAACGATTTGATCCGCAAGAAGCGCAGTTGCTCGCCATCTACTAGGCGACAGAGGTCATCCAAAACCTTCAGCGTGCGTTAGTCAGGTCTTCCTGCATGCTTGATAGATGGACTCACACGCAGGGCATCATAAGCAAAATATCCAATTTGCAAAGAGCTCCCTTCCACTTTAACTGTCGTTGTTGGCTTAGAGTCCAGTGGCGTTTCTTGAGGCATGTCAGTCAGGTCAAGTGCGTGCAAAATGTGGCAGTCATGGCATATACTCACTATCCTCCACAAGCACTCTTTCAAAAGTTGAGACGATTAGTTGTTGCAGAGTTGCCGCCGCCGTGCTGGAAAGGGCGACCGTCTTGCTTGCTTGCAGAGTGGCACATATCTCCAACGTACTCACGAGAAGATCACCACCTAGGTCGTTGGAGTAGTGTTGTAAGAGTGACGGCAAAGACTGCAATATTTTCAGTTGAATATCCAAGCCTGAATTGTCAGCATAAACTGTCGGAAACTCCCAACATCACTAGATGACATACTCAAACTTGTCGTTTCTTTCAAACCGCCCAAGACATCTTTGAGCCTCTCGGACGGCAGCGCCCGAGACGCCACTAGTCTTTGGAGACAAACAACACCAATTCCAGCAAGCTTTGCATGGCGAGTATGGCAGGCAAGGATGAATGGATCGACAAACTTGGGTTTGCGAGCCAAATCTTAAGAATAATCAGCCACTCCATCTCCGAGTAAGGTTTCGATCATGCAGATTTGGTCAAAGCTCACCAGCAGATATTTGCAACTCGGAAGTTGAGGGTAGTGCTTTCAGCTCATTGAGAGACTCTTCGGCCGCCTGAGCTAGGTCAGTTTCAACATCCAAGTATCCCTATCTGGTAAATGGCTGGCTCACGCTTCGCAGGTCCGCATTTTTTCTCTTGGACTCCTGAATGAGGTTCAGGAGCTCTGCCTGCAGAAACTGGGAGGACATTTCCAACTGGTGGTGGGATCAAAACATGGCAAGCGGCTAGGAGGAGCTATAGACCAAGTAGCAACTTAGTAGCTTCATGTACCCGGTGGATGATCAATTCGATGTATCAATATTGCCGAAACAAGCGTGTCCACAGAGTATGACGAGCAAAAGCGGACTATGCGCCGGCGTTCCAGTAGCAATTCTCATAAGCGCATCCGCCCTTTGATACAAAATCAGTCCGAGAGGTGACTAGATGTGCATCAGGAGGAAGTGGCATCTCCAGACATGCCAAGGCACCAAGATAGGAGTAGTCACGTGTATGTTATCATCACGTGCATGGCCCCGGCAACTTTTCGTCGGCGGAGATAGGCAGGCAAGTGGGATCCATCGTCAGTTGCCCTGTGCCCCTCCTTGTCTCGGTGATCGGTTTCTTCCTCCAAACCCTTTCCATTCCAAGAAAACCCTTTTCCCCCTCCTCCGCCGACTGAACGCCGTACCTCCCATACACCTCACAATGTCCGCTAAGATGCCGAGAAACTTCAGACTCCTGGAAGAGCTGGAGAAAGGCGAGAAAGGCCTTGGCGCGGGTGAGCCCAATAACCTCTTTTTGGAGTGACCTATGATGCAATTTTCTGACACTCCCTGCTTTCTCAAATTACTAGAGGCGTGCTCCTACGGTCTTGCAGACGGAGAGGACATGATGATGAGCAACTGGAATGGAACAATCCTTGGCCCTCCTCATGTACGCACCGACCGCCGCAGTCCCAGTCCAGCATTCCTAACCAACAGAAACCACAGAGCGTCCATGAGAATCGGATTTACAGCGTGAACATTCATTGTGGTCCCGACTATCCTGACAACCCTCCAACGATCCAGTTCATTTCCCGAGTTAACCTTCCTTGTGTCGATGCGCGGACCGGAAAGGTAGGATACCATTGACTCGCGGACTTGCACCAGTATCCGTTTTGTTGACACGCTACCAGGTTGATTCTACGAAACTACCTTGCCTCGCCCAGTGGAAACGTGACTATACCATGGAGACTATCCTACTGGAACTTAGAAGGTGAGCGATGCTGTCTGTTATCCTGCTGCGCTTGACTCACATTGAGCCTCTAGATACATGGCTCTCCCTGCGAACAAGAAGCTCCCTCAGCCTCCGGAAGGCTCCACATTTTAGATGATCCCTTTTCTACATGACTCAGAATTCACGAATAGGACGGGAGTATTGCGGTTCTTTTGCGTCAGGTTTATTTTTACTTAACTCATCTCCTTAGAGCGTGTACAGTCTAGCATAATGGCAGGCATGGCGCGGTTTCCTTCGTGACCTAGTTCCAATCCATGAGTTCTGAATGTCTCTTTGTCTGCCGTAACCTTGAGGTGGTATACGTGCCCGATACGATTTCGTATACGATTATTGAAATCGACATGGATTCGGTGGATGGTTTGTTAGAAGCCGTACAGTATGTACCTCGACTGTTACTCTGGAGCAATATGCTTCTCCTCAACCGAGGCCTTCCTAATCACTAATCAATCCAATCACGGAACAAGGAAGCCCTTGTGGCCAAGTGGTAAGGCGCTGCACTCGTAATGCAGAGATTCGTCGGTTCGATCCCGACCGGGGGCATTCTTTTTTTTTTCGCCTGTCTCTTTTAATACCTTCATTAAGGTATTCTATCGATCAAGATGCCCGAGAGTGGACCGCCTACTGGTTCGGGGATTCCGCCGGCAGAACCGGAGTAGCATCGTCTAAGCTCCCTCATTGCATAAACCGCTTCTCTCAAGAAAGATGTCCTTCTCCAAATCATGCACAAACTTGTAGTCCCGAAATTGTCTGGGGCTCACCGATTTGCATGTAAGCAGCCTTATATACGCCAGCAGTCAAAATGTTCACACATGTTCAGGCTTAGCACTTTATCGCGCCCTACTCCGACAGTCCGCTTATTTACCCAGCAAGACCCCAGAGCTCAGCACCTGCAAGTGGCTCGTACAGCATCGTTTTAGAAAGTATAAGGGCATCCAGAGTCCTTCGCAAGTTGCTAATGCCTTGAGAGCTGGATATGAGGTACATAGTTCCCACCTAATTCACCGGAGCTGTCCACTGAAGTCTTCGCCATTTGGACAAACTAGGCCCTCGACCTCTTTCACTCGGCTTCACTCGGGAACCAACGAGATATAAACCGCATTACAACTCTCATCTCTGAGAACGAAAGAATTCGGGAACAGAGGGCTATAAGACAGCGAGCACTGTCAAAGGCAAATCCACCGAGACCGCTGTCGCCGCGACAAAGGCAGAAAGAAGAGTCGCGACGGTTCCAAGAGCAGACCGCACGGCGACATCCCGATGCGACTTCTATCTTTTCGCGTCCGCGTCTTATTGTGAATGGGAGACGGAAGATCCCTGTTCTCGTTAATGCGCGCGGAGTCCCATTCTTGCGCATCAAGAAACCGCAGCCGAAAAACTTGAGCGGTGTGATCAGAACGAAACTGGAGAAACGCTGGAAGCGAATTGAACGTCGGGACAGACTACAACTACAGTTGTTATTCTGCAAGGATGAAGACTACTGGGATGCCCTGACTACAGAGCCTGGTGCAGAGCAAGAACGATGGGTTGATGAGGTCAGAAAAGGATTGTCGGAGGTGAACCGGCAAATCCAAGAATCTGACAAGAAAAACAAGGAGATCTCGGAGGCTATGTGGAAGGTTGTTCTTGCTGAGCGCCAACTAGCAGCTAGGGAACAGCAAAAGGCGCCAACTGATACATGAAGGATGCTGCCGGAGAGTTAGGGGTCTCTCCCCTCTCCTCAGCGTCGCCTTTCCACAGACCTGGCCAACATAGGCCCAATCCATCTCTGAATAAGTCACTGATGGGGCTGAGTCCAAGCGCTGACAACTCCCCTATTAGCCCGCTGACAGGCGCATCAGCGATAGGCCTGGCCGCCGCCAGCCTCAGCTTGCCTACCTGAGTGATGGCACTTTTCCACCTGGAAACGCTTTATTATCTGCCACACTTGGTATGATTTGGCTGGCTTGCAGCCTACATTGGCAGCGAAGGGCCGTTTGGTGTGATATTATATTCGAAACCAAGTATCAGCATTCAAGCATGATCTAAGTCTTCGTGCATTGGGAGTAACTTCCAGGCATTAATGCAGACAATCGAGGTGGAATTGATAAATCTCCTCTTCCTATATATGCCCACTGTTTCCTCTCTATGCCGGTATTATTTACATTCATCTCCAATGACCGACCTCAACTGCTTTAACGCTAAACGATGTAACGTGTCCGTCAGCAATATTTATGGAACTTGGACAACTACCAATAATCTGGATCTATGCAGCGATTTTCATCTTCTCCACAGGAGGCATAGCATCTTCGTAATCTTCGTCATAATCTCCCTTCCCAGCGAGACCTCGTTCCCATAGTTCTTTGCCTGTAAGTTTCTTCTCCTCCTTGGCCGGCCCCTTACCCCTAGCCTTCTTCTCCTCCGCCTCTTTCTCTTCGCGCTGCCTTCTCTCCTCGTCCTCCATCTCCTGTTTAAACTTTGCCTGCCATTCCAGGAAGGTCTCCCGGGTGACAGCAGTACCCTGGAACTTGCGGTTCTCTTCTTCCTCTGCCTTTGCGGCTTCCATCTCCTTCAGAGCGTGGACAGCATTGACCCGTTCGGCCATCAGAAGCTCCGCACTGTCCTTCAGTGTGCTCACAAGGGTAAACACCATTGCCATCCCCATGTTCTCCTCGATGGTGGGCTGGAGCGCCTCGAGCAGCAGCTCACGGTCCTCCTGGACATCTAGTCGGGGATGCTTCGGCGCGTTGGGAGGAGCGGACAGATCAAGATCGGGCGCCACATCGGGGTAGTCGGCAGGGTATGTAACTTGGAGGATTAACACGGGCTGTTCGGTCTTTTCGACGTCATTCTCCGGGGGATCCAAGGTGATCGATATCCGGTATGAGGTGTCGGATATGTCTGTGCAGGAAATGTTAGTCAGACCCTCCAAAAGAGATATAAGCCTGGGAGTAGATATAGTGAATACCTGTAATCTCTTCGGGGAAGATTGAGTCTAGGACTTCGCGCTCTTCGATCTGTTCTTCGCGGCCCATGCTGCTCGAATTCTTCCGCGGGTAATGGAGGGGTATGTGTTGGAGATGCTCAGGTGGAGAAGGAGACTGTCCTGCAGATGTCGTATGGAGGAGGAGCTATATCGATGTATTAAAGGACTGTGTAACACGCTAAATTAAATGCCAGATTATCCTTCGGCGCAACTCGCGGGGTCGGTTGTCTGTCTGGAGCGTTCATGGATCCCTCCCCGGTACAATCTTGCACGTCCCACGTGCAAACAGAGCAAACAGATAAGAAAATGCCCCAAAACTATTCGACCCAAAAAAAGGCCTCCATGCTTCCCTGTCGACCCTGAGCCTCCAGTGTATTCTTATATACTTGGGTAAAAGTGTTTTCGTCTCGTTTGTTCTATCAATTTACGCCGGTTTCTACAGAGTACGTTTCACATATAATTCTCACCGAACAGTAATACTACCATGGGTAAACCCAGACCTCAGAAGAACAAGAAGAAATCCAAATCCAAATCCGTTCTCGGCGCCGGTGGCTCCGTTTCGAAACAGAAGATGAATGAAGAACCCTCGAAGCTCCTCGATCAAGCGATCATCCTCCTCCAGACCGGACAGGCCGATGCTGCACTTGCGCTGGCCCAACAGGCCCTCGACCAGGCCCCCGCCAACTCGCCGACCCAGCTATCGGCGCTGAACACCGTTGGAGAAATTTGCGTCGAACTTGGAGAAATTGATGCGGCAAGAGGTCATTTTCTGCACGCCGTGGAGCTGGACCCGAATGGCACGATACCGGAAGCCCAGGGCGGCGGCGCCGAGAAGTTCTTGTGGATGGCTCAATTGAGTGAAGCTGGAGGGAAGGACAGCGTCCAATGGTTCGAGAAGGGTGTGTCGGCTCTCAGACATGCTATCAAGCAGTTGGAGGAGAACCCCGGGCCCCAGGAGGCTATTGAAATGGAAGAAAAGAAGCGCAAGATGGCGAATGCTCTCTGCGGAGTCGCTGAAATCTACATGACCGATCTCTCGTGAGTGGCATTTGAGACCCGTTCCTCCCCATTTACATTGAGCTAACAGTCCCTAGTTGGGAGGAGGATGCAGAGAGCCGTTGCGAGTCTCTTATCACGGAGGCTTTGCTTGTGAACCCCAGTGCCCCCGAAGTCCTCCAGACCCTCGCGTCCATCCGAATCTCACAGCTGCGAACCGACGAAGCGCAATCCGCCCTCACTAAGAGCCTCAATCTATGGAAGGACCTGCCACCCGAAGACCCCATGGTTCCGGACTTTGCGACCAAGATTAGTTTATCTCGTCTGCTGATGGAAGTCGGCATGGAACTCGAAGCACTCGAGGTGCTTGAGCGGTTAATACTGGAGGATGATCAGAGTGTGGAGGCATGGTATCTTGGTGGTTGGTGTCTCCAGCTGCTGGCGGAGAAGCAGCAAGCTCCCAAGGACGTGGAGGAAGAGACGGATGTATCTCCGGAAGCCAGGCGGCATGCTTCCCTTGTCGCTAGTCGCGAATGGCTGAAACAGAGCCTGAAGCTCTACGACCTGGTCCAGTACGAGGATGAGCGGCTCAAGGAGCATGCGCTCGAGCTGGTGCAACAAATGAACAAGGAATTGGGCGAGGATATGGAAGATGACAGCAACGCCGAAGACGGAGAGGATGGAGAGGATTGGGAAGATGAGATTGAGGCCGAGTCCGACAGTGACCATGAGATGGCTGATTCTTAAAAAGTTCGATGTTCACATTGATGAATCCTTTGTTTATGATACCAATAGAAAAGATATATCCCGTTGAAACAATACTTGTAGTAGCTGGCGCGATTATCACGTGCAGCTACGTAGGTCAATTTCATTATTAAGACTCCAACACACATCATGGCACAAACTCCATAAATCCGACCATCCTTATCATCTCTCAACCTCACTATTATTCCTTCATCTTTGTTCGCGTCCTTCTGTCAAGTGATATCGCCCAGCCATCGGCGCCGGATAAAGTGTTCTCCGATCCTTTCGCCGGATATTCGCAGAGCCAAATTTATCCCGGCCAATCGACGCAGCGTGGCAAAAAGTTCAATGTGAGCGAGGAGTCGGCCTGAGGCTGCTGGAAACGTGTACCATCTCGCGTTCAAGATGGACCTGGCACCAGCGCCCAACGGGGAGAGCCCGTTGAAGAACCCGGTGGTCGAAGTGGAAGCCGTTGATATGGCCTCCGCCGAGTTGGAAGGTGACATGGCGACGGAGAACCCTCTCGCCCTGGAGAGTGAAGGGTCTGCGTCGGAGTACGAGTCCGATAGCGGCGACTCCGAAGACTGGGAAACACAGTCTGTATACGAAGACGCTATTCAGGTTCTTCGCGACGAGCAGCTTCGCGACGGAGGTAAGATTGCCCTTCAAGTATACGGCTCCCCGTCAATTCATCCGCTAATCACGCCGCTGTTGCGTAGTGCCTGGTGCCTGCACGCTGGATGAGGCTATCGCTTTTCGGAACCGCCTCCATGAGATCGGCAAGGCTGCGTTTGTGGAGGAGACGATCGCGCGGGACACAGTCACGGCTAAGAAGTTGTGCACTGCATTCGGGATAATGCCGCCTCCTTTCCTTGAAGGCGCAGCAGACGAAGCCTACCACCCCCTGCTTGCCATTGCGATTTCGCGAGAATTTTCGAGGCGCCCAAAACTCCCGCAGTACAACTCGATTGATGATGCTGTCAAGTTACTCCAAGAGTCGAAGAACATTGTCGTGCTGACAGGCGCTGGTGTAAGTATCGCTGGGTCGAAGCCTGCTATCTCGGCATTGCGTACTGACGAGACATCAGATCTCAACAAGTCTCGGAATTCCAGACTTCCGTTCGAAGGATACTGGTCTTTATTCACAACTGGAGCACTTGGGCCTCAGCGATCCTCAGGAGGTTTTTGATATTCACGTCTTTCGAGAGGATCCGAGCATCTTCTTCTCCATCGCAAAGGATATATTACCCACGGAGAAGAAATACTCCCCGACTCATGGGTTTATACGACTACTTCAGGACAAAGGAAAGTTACTTACGAATTACACCCAAAATATTGACAATATCGAGGCCAACGCGGGTGTCGTTCCTGAAAAAATTGTCCAATGTCACGGCTCGTTTGCAACAGCTACCTGTGTTAAGTGCCATTATAAGGTGCCGGGTGATGCCATTTTTGACGACATCAAGAAGGGCATTGTCCCCCAGTGTACCGCGTGTCAGAAGCAGATTGCCGAGGACTCTTTGAAACCCCAGGGGCTGAAGCGCAAACGCAGCAGCAACGGAAACCACAAGGGTCGGAAGAGCGATGGTGAGGATAGCTCGGAAGATGAAGACTACGAGATTCCGACTCCAGGAGTGATGAAGGTTGGCGAACGTCCCAAAAGCTGATTCCAGCAGATGTGCTAACTGTGTCCAGCCGGATATTACATTCTTTGGCGAAGATCTTCCCGACGAGTTTGGCCGTCGCCTTCTTCACCACGACCGCGACAAGGTGGACCTAGTCATTGTGATTGGCACGTCTTTGAAGGTGGCGCCTGTAGCGGAGGTCCCCGGCGTGCTTCCTCGCCAGGTGCCTCAGATCTACATTTCTCGTACAGTGAGTGCTTGGCAGTGTCTTCTCGCATGGGTGTATACTGACTGGAACCCAGCCTGTGTCACATACTAGTTTTGATATCGATTTATTGGGCGACTGCGACGTGGTCGTATCCGAACTTTGTCGCCGGGCTGGCTGGGACTTCCAACATGAGATGATTCCCCCCGACGAAAAGGTCGAGGTCACCACTGTCGAAGGATACGAGTCACGACATGTGTTTAAAGTTGTCGGCGCATAGCGACGGTGTTTGGTCATGGTTATCGTTGGCTCTTGACTCCCTGTTGCTGGGACGGCGTAACACTTTGGTTTCTTTCTGGTTCTTTGGAGGCTTGGATTGCTTTGGTTGCAAGAATGGGATTTGGTGTAGACACGACTGATGGATACTTGTTCATACTTTCTTGACGATAGAGGGCGAGTCATGTCATTTGCGTATGGGATAGGCGGGATTTTTTGGGCTTGTGTTAGATTTTGGGCATAGTTGCGAATATCCAAATTGCCTTGTTGGTTTTTCTGCCTTGGGATGCGGGTTCCGAAGAACAACATGAAAAAAATAGCCAATTCCGGGTCTGATCCATTATCCCCACATCCATCTTCCACCAGCAGGAGTTCAACAGCTCTACCTGTTATCTCTTTGATATCCTCACGCTCACTACACCCCTTAGAGACGAGAATATTACCATCTTCTCTACTCATAGCCCTATCTGGGCCAGACGCACGGGACAATGGAGTATCTAATTCGCTTCGCCCAGTCCCATGAGAGTTTCCGACGGCCAGAGATCGAAGCTTTGGCGGATCTTGCTGGGATTGACCTAGAGATTCTCTTCTACGATGGATCGGTACGTTCTCTCCTCTTTCGGCTGGTCATATGCCATGGATTTCCCGTTTTCTGGAGTGGACTGCGTTCCACCTGAAATTTTCCCCCGCTCCCGCCGCTCAAAATTATACATATCCATATTCGCCTCGTCTACACAACCCACCACTAACTCCTCACAGTCACCGTATTGCCTCGTAAATCTCCAGAGCGAGGACGATGCACGCGCGCTCATAACGCGCAGCATTCTGGCAAAAGACATTTTCGAACTCTGGGGCCAGGGCGCCAATTATGAGGAACTCCACGCCGACGTCCGCAGGCGGACGCAGCATCGCTTCAAGGACTACCTCACCGTCCCGTTCCGCTTCACAGTCGAGTCCGCCTTCTGGAAGCGCACCCTGGACACGAAAAAGAAGATCATCCAGTCGTTCGCCTACATGGGTTTTCTGGGCCCCATCCGCATGAAGGACCCGGACGTCGACTTCTTCGTCCTGGAAGAATTCAAACTGCGTCCTGCCGTCGCCGGCATGATCCCGTCACCGCAGCCAGTAGACAAGAACGGGCAAGAAACAGAGGAGCCGCAGAAGATCTTCTTTGGGCGGCGCATCGCCTGCAGCAGTCGCGAAATGGTGCACCGGTACGACCTCAAAAAGCGCAAGTATATCAGCACCACCTCGATGGACGCCGAGCTGAGCCTCGTCACGGCAAACATGGCGCACGCCGCCCCCGGCAAGATCTTCTACGACCCGTTTGTCGGCACGGGCAGTTTCTGCGTCGCGGCTGCGCACTTCGGCGCCGCGACGTTTGGCTCTGACATCGACGGACGCAGCTTTCGCGGCCGAGACCAAAAGCACGGCGAGCCCATCGGCTTGCTCGCCAACTTCCGCCAGTACGGCATCGAGAGCAAGTACCTCGATGCCTTTACGTCCGACTTGACCAACACGCCGCTGCGCGATTGCCCGCTCCTGGACGGCATCGTTTGCGACCCTCCGTATGGGGTGCGCGAGGGCCTGCGCGTCCTCGGCACTCGCGAGGGAGGACGTCAGGCTGTGCCTGTATGGGATGGCGTCCCTGTTCATCTGTATTAATGCCCCGTCACTCACTCCATCACTAGCATGTCGCTGACAACAATTCTAGTCGCCCCGGCTACATCGCGCCCAAGAAACCCTACGGTTTCGAGGCCATGCTCGGCGACATCCTCGCCTTCGCGGCGCGAACGCTCGTCACTAACGGACGACTGGCCATGTGGATGCCGGACGCCAACGATGAGGACGTCGAATACCTGATCCCGATGCACCCGAACCTCGAAGTCGTCCATGTGTCTGTGCAGCCGTTCAGCAATTGTACGTTATAGTTGTCCCAAATATGATGCCAGAGCATCCGCAACTGACTTCTCGCGCAGGGTCCCGCCGACTGATCACCTACCGACGACTCCCGGAGGGACAGTTCTCCGACATCTCGCAGGCGCGAACCAAGACCGACCCCCAGGGAAGTAAGGCCGATGAACTCAACCCGTTCCGAAGAAAGGTATGAGCACTGCAGTCGTCACATCGACCGACAGCTAACCGACCGTAGTATTTCCAACGCGTATTACCACCCAAAGAGGAGCCTTCTGTTTAGCCATGGCCCTGATAGAAATGCCATCACGACGTCAATTAATTGATCCCAGCAGTAGCACATACCTAGGTATATCTATCAAACCGCACCAGTGCAATGGTATCATAAAACAACCAAGAAAAAACAAATACCACTCAGAGCTTCCCCAGTCCCTTCCGCTCTACGTCCCAATCCGCCTCTAGATCGACACCCTCAGCTCGAACCCGCTGTACCTCCCTCGCCAACTCGGCCCGTAACAACCCCGCAAGAGCCTCCCCCTCTTCATCTTCCAGTTCATCCCTCTGTCCGCGCCCGAACATCACCCAGCTAGCCTTTGCCGCCGTCGGCGCAGGGTCCAAGGGCGGCCGGGGGATGACATGGAAATGGACATGAGGGACCTGTTGCGCGGCTCGTTCGCCTGCTCAGGTTAGACCACAGCATACGCACGCAGAAACAAAATTAAGAAATAACACAGAGTGAACTATACCATTGTTCTGCACGACGTTCCAGTGCCAATTCGAATCCGCCTCGTCGCCGTACAGAGTTCGCATGACGACCCGGGAGATGATGGGGAGCCACTGGCCGATCTGCACAAATCAGTTGGAAGTCAAAGCAATATTTAGAAAATCTCTCTTCGTGACGACCATGCTGTAGGACTAGAGCCAAACTCACCTCGCGACTGGCCCGAACATCCATATCCCCCAGCTTCTCGTAGTGATCTCTCGTCACGACCAAAACATGGCCCCGAGTTAGGGGCATGATGTCGAGGAAAGCCAAGACATATTTTGTTGAGAGAACGAGAAAGGCGTGTATGTCTGACGGGTCGGATGAAGGAGGAAGCGCTGTCTCTCCTGTTCGGTCTGCTGGGAGAAAGCGTGAAGGCGGCAGAGGGGGGTAGGTGGCTGCGATATTACAGAAAGCACATGATGGGGAATGTGATGGCATGCCTGTCGCTTTTCGTTATATTCTAGTATATAATTTATAGATCTGCCCATGCGACGAGAAGCAGAGCGTTGAAGCACGGATAGTTGAATGAGGTGCAGTTCGGCGAAGACATACTCGGAACCTCGGTTCGTTCTGAGTACTCGGCCAATCACTCCCAGCAGTATGGGCTCTACAAAACACGACAGTAGAATCATTCCTTTATTCATTATTTCCCCGGTATAGACAAAAGAAAAGGCCGTATCCAGGCTAATTATCTCACTGGCCCCAAAGACTTTTCATGGTCAACTCCCACATCGCGAATTCCTGCTTTCTATCCCTTCATCGACCAGGACGCCCGGCAAACTCATACATTGAGCCACAGTGATTGCGTCTGTAACGAGCAGGGCAGTCAAGTTGAGCCGAGCTGCGTATAGGAAATGAAATGTCTGAAGAAACGAAGGGCGAAACCAAAAATTGCAAATACATTCGGACGACCCTGGAGTATCCGGCGCCTGCAGTATAAACAGGCTTATGAAGAAGGTAAAAAAAGGTATCAGAGAAGTTAAACCCGGTGGTGCTGCCCCCAGAAAGAAAACCAAGAGAATTAGAGAACACAATACGAGCGCCTGACGCCCCTGGAAGTGGATAATGCCAACGTCCGCAACTGAAAAATGAAAAATGCCGTCGTAAACATATGCAAGAGGTACCCTAGACCATCAAACGAAGAAATGCCAACATATGGAATCACCCAACTCCCATTCTCGATTATCTGCCGTGGAACCCCACGGTCAGTGACTTGTCATGCGGTGTCGTCTCTATTCGTGATCTTTGGTGTGCTTGTACGCTTGGCTGACGGAGCTGTCGATGTACAACGAGTGGTATTTCTTCGCCCATTGCCGGGTAAGGATGGATGCTGGAGGATATCAGAACACTTGACCTTCGATCATCGGTCGGAATATCATACCTTTGAGGAACTTCTTGCTGGCATATTTCTTGAAGAAGGCTTCGTGGCAGACAGGGCGGTGGAGGTAGTCTACCATCAAGCGGAAGACAGGGTCGATCTGTTCTTCCGTATATCCGGCGTAGTGGGCTAGAGTGGCATCCTACATGCGTATTAGCAACTTGGTGGATTGTCCGCAAGGGTGAGCATGCTTACCCAAGGACCGCGCTCCAGGATCAGGCGGGCCAGGTACATGGCCGCGGCAGCCACATGGCTCTGTCGGTAGCACATGAAACGATGGTCGAGAAGGCTGATCTCCATAAGATACTTTCCGAGGGTGCGGGTCTGAATGTCGTAGTTGTCGGCTTTGGAGATGCGGCGCAAGAAGTTCATAGGGTTGGGGAAGCTCATGTTGTATTCAAGAGTGGCGAGGATGTGACGTTCGGCATCCAATATCTCCTTGTCCGTGAAGGTCTCATCGGCGACGTGGCTGAAGTTGGCCACATGAGGGGAGAGGACCTCTTCGTACTTCGACGCGATGAACATAGCGGCGACACCGACCAGCTGCAGGCGGTCCAAAGCCACGACCTCCGCGGAAAGGAAACGGTCGATGATGTTGACGGCAAGGAAGAGGGTTTCGGGGAGAAGGCGGAAACGCGTGTGGACCTCAATGAGCCAGTCGACAAGGATGCCGCGCATTTTCCATTCGAGGTCGGGTTGATGGTCGATATAGTGAGGGTTGGGTAGCGTCTCCAGCTCGAGATCCGCCAAGTAATCAAAGATTTCAACCACATACTCTGCGGCCATCAAGGGGTCATCCAGGTCTTCAGCGTCCAAGTCCTCCACACCAGCCGGGAGCTTGCCCAAAGCAGCAGCCTCAACAGCTTCCTCGGATTCCTCCACCACAGGGGCAACTGTGGTCGCGGCAGCCTTCTTCTCCTGGGTCTTCTTCTCCACGTCCTGCTTTTTACGGGGCGGCTCATCAGGCTGTAGGGACTTCTCTATCGACTTTTGGCTGGCCGACCGCTTCATCTGTCCGCTACCCAATCCAGTTCCCTTGGCGTCTTGCTGGGACTTCTTCGTGTTGGTGTCCTTCTGTCCCAGCGCGGTACGAGACGAGTTGGTCTGCGACAGCTTCTGGACGCCTCCGGATCGCATCGTAGCTTTCGACGTCAGACCAACCTTAGTGGCGGGCTTCTTGGATTCCTTGGTGTCGGCGGTCTCTCCCTTCGTGACGTTACTCACATCACCAAGAGCTGCACGTCTCCGCTGGGTTCCAGCGGCAGTAGTAGTTGTGGTGGCCTTCTTTGTCTGAAGGGGTTTCTTCGCGGCGCCATTGGCGGTCGGAACGTCGCCTGCGGAGAGAGCGGCGGCCTTAGCCCGTGTCAGACGCGTCGAAGGACCGTTCTCATCATTCTCGTTCATGGTGCCCCTTGTACGGAGGCTTCGAGCCTGTTGGGCTGTTAGTTGGGCCGCGGTTGTCTGAGTTATAAGAAGTTAGGCCAATCGAAGTTACGGCCTAAGACGTCGATAATGACGCGTATGAAAAGAGTCGAAGACTTACCGGAGGCATTGTCTTGAGGGAGAACGGTGACAGGGATGACTAGAAAGGTCGAGAGAAGATGGAAAGTAGAATATAATTACTGCCAGGTCGTCTAGTCAGCATTCCAATGGACCTACCCCAGTGGAGCTTGAATGCCTGGGAGCGCTGTTGCACGTACCTCGCGTGAGTTTGCCCAACCAAAGGGTTTGTTACGGCGGAAGATTCCTGCAAGAAGAGAGGCAGGAATTTGTAAGGGGTTTGGACGTGGAAGAGCGTCAAATATGGTGCATATAAGAGTTTGTTGACGTTGTTGACAGAGTCTTCGAGACCCGGGTCACGTAAGTCTGGCGGCGCGCGTGTTCCTCGAAAGGGGTGCAAAGGTGGAAATGTTCGCCAAAGCAGTAGTGTTATAGACAATGACGCGAGAGACAACCAAAAACAAAGTGGGTTGATGGGGATCTCTCGAGTAGATGTTGATTGGGATGGTATGTAGAGGGAAGAGGTGGTTGTCAACTTGACAGGGCAAAAGCGATGTTTGGCCCTACTTAGCGTGGAAACTGGGAAAGGCGGACGGGCCCCACAGCACAATTCGCGCGGCACTCAGTGGCTGAGGACCGTTCCGACCACAGGAATCTTGGATCGACTCGTAGATAGTAAATTGACCGTAAAAAATGATACGGACGAGAGGAATTCTCAATTATGATTAGGTTGAGAGATAGGTATGTGCAAGTATGGGAGATAGAAGAATTGTACGAGGAAGAATTAATGGAGAGGAAGAGAGAAGAGGAGGAAAGAAGGGAGGAAAAGAGGGAAGACGCCGAAACGACTACGAGAGGGATGCGATCTGGTAATACTGGTAACTTCCACCACGCCGGTAATAAATGACCGCGTAGAGGAGCGTCTTCACCCCGACAACCTAGGTGTGTTTCAAGTCGATAAACTTTTTCCAGAGACGAGTTACTCTATGCAAATCTGCGATTAACCACCATCCGAGCAATGGATAGACCGTAATGATACCGTCAGAGGGTTGACGGTGGTGGTGGTGGATCGAATGGCATCCCGTCATCCGTCGCGATGCGCGGTGCGATCACCAAAACAAAACGCCCGTTGCCCAGCAACCACTCGGGCTTCCTACGCTTTTGGACGTGTCGTTCCGTGTCGCGCCGTCCCGTGATTTCCATTACTCATCATGAGCCTTCGTGGCGGTGCGTCTATTTCGCACCGCCATCTGGTCAGGTGATCAGTCCCTCACCAGCCACATCCGCCAAAGACATTTTCGTCTCCGAACAAGCAACATCGATCCGGAGAAGAGCACGCACAAGGAACTTGGTCGCTTCCGCCGCCAATTCCTCCCAGGGTGATATCAGCAGTCTCTTGGTCTATGCTTGTTTTGTCTCATTTGTTTTAGAGCAAGCATGTTTGACTGTTGAGCTGCTCCTTCGCATACTACTTCTCCGATAGCGTGCGCGCACTCCGCAGTCTGCGAACTACCACTCCGGTCCATTGGACCACTTTCCAATCACCATGATGCTGCAGCCTCGTCTGGCCTTGACCGGTCTTCGTCTTCCCTTCCGTTGTCTGTCCTCGATCTCGTCCCGGGCCTACTCGACGACGATCCACGAAAAAGAAACGCCCCCAACGGAGGAATCATCTACCTCAACCTTCGACCCGAGCATTGCCTTCGCTCCTCCCCCGACCCGCGATGAGGTCGGCGTTCTCCTCCGATCGTATAAGCCCCGGACCCCCGGTATTCGTCATTTGCGCAGACCCATCAACGACCACCTATGGAAAGGTCGTCCCGTGCACAAGCTGACCTTCCCCAAGCGAGGCCATGCCAAGGGTGGTCGTAACAACTCCGGCCGAGTTACCATCCGGCACCGTGGTGGCGGTCACAAGCGTCGCATTCGCATTGTTGACTTTGAGCGAGCGGCACCGGGCCCCCACCTGGTTGAGCGCATTGAACACGACCCCGGCCGGAGTGCTCATATCGCCCTGGTCCGCAGCCAGGAAACTAAGCGTCTGAGCTACATTCTCGCGGCGGACGGCATGCGGGCGGGTGATGTCGTGCAGAGCTACATGTCTGGTATCCCGAAGGACCTGTGGGACAGCATGGGTGGAGTCGTGGATCCTGGTGTGCTTGCGGCCAGAACCGCTTGGAGAGGAAACTGCCTGCCATTGCACATGATTCCCGTCGGAACTCTGATCTTCAATGTCGGTCTCCGCCCAGGCAAGGGAGGTCAGCTGTGCCGTAGTGCCGGAACTTTCGCGACGGTCATTGCCAAGGGTAGCAACTCACAGGCTCGGCCGGGCGAAGAGGAGACCGAGGAGGGGGCAGAGGTCAAGAAGCTGACCCAGCGCGAAAAACAAAAGCAGCAACGCATCGCCGAGCATGTCACCATCCGTCTGCAAAGTGGTGAGGTCCGACTCATCCACAAGGATTGCTGTGCTACTGTCGGAGTCGCTAGCAACCCCAACTACCAGTATAGTCAACTCGGAAAGGCCGGTCGGTCTCGCTGGCTGAACATTCGACCCACTGTGCGTGGTTTGGCTATGAACGCTGCGGACCACCCCCACGGTGGTGGACGAGGAAAATCGAAGGGTAACGTCGATCCCAAGAGCCCATGGGGTCTACCGGTACGTGTCTTGACTTCTGTTATGTAAATTGCGTTCTATACTAATACCTACTCAGGCCAAATCCGGTTACAAGACTCGCCCCAAGTGGAAGATCAACAAAGCTGTGGTGGTGCCTCGGGTGCGCAACCAGGGCAAGCGTCGCAGAGGATACAGTTAAACTACTCGCCGGAGTGTCGTTCTTCTCTTCTTGTCACTTGCAATATACAGGCAGTTACCGTCTTGCTGGAGGATAGAAGCTTGGCCATATCTGCCTAGAGCCGTGTGTTGTGCTGCTTTGGACCGGCGGAGACGAGTTGTCGACGGTCTCTTGTACTATATTTGGACACATCGGGTGCAAGACATGCTGACTTGGATTGCTCAGACGAGTTTATCTGTCTATATCCCACCTGCGCTGCTTTTAGACCGTTCTGTTTGTCATGCATCTGCTTGTCTCGCGATGTGGCGTTGTTCTTGTATTATATGGGTTGAAATGCACATCTCACTTGAAATCCAAGTACCGTCTGGTCCTGACATATGGTTGAGCTGCGCCTGAGTCTCGATGAGGGTGTCCAGGTGTTCAACCTTATTCGCATCTTTGTCTAGGCATCCGTATTGATATAGGTGGCTCGACCGAGGAATACGAGCTTCGTGCTCTTCTGATTCCGTGGCGTTCCACTTGCTTCTTGAGCGACCGACGTTTCTAAGCCAGCTTCCAGACGAGTGTGGCTGAGCACACATTCAGACGTGGTTAATTTAGACGCCAATGGCGGATAGAAATCCTAAAGTCCACTCTAGTGTATATCCAGGGATGGAGCCAAGCAATTTAAAATGGATGACTGGTGCGATCGAGTCGAAGGATCTGATAACCAAGGCATAAGTGGAGGCGTAGACTATGAGTAAAAAACCTTTGAAAGCGACACTTCCCTCTCAACTTCTGTTCCAACATTCCATGACTGTTGGATGTGGTTGATTTTCGTGATGCTCGTGATCGGCGTCTAGGCCATCCAGACGATCGACCGACCTACGTAAGACACCACTCGCCGCCGCCTAAAACCATCCCTCTCTCTATCGCTATATCCATCGCTTCTTCTTCTTCTTCTCCTCCTCCACCTCCCTTCTTTAACCTCCTCCACCAGGCCATGGCGGATTTCCTGAATGACCAGTCACACCATCCATCCTCGCAAGACTCGTCCCACCCACGACAATCCCCGACAGACGCAACCCGCCCGACAGCATCCAGTTCCGCGGGCCATGTCGACGCCGACAGCTCCGCGTATGTCCCGCGCATGAAGCGCATCGCCTGCGTCGTCTGCCGAAGACGAAAGCTCCGATGCGACGGGAAGAGACCTAGTTGTGGGACATGTTCGCGTTTGGGCCACGAGTGCGCCTACGATGAAGTGCGCAAGAAGAGCGGTCCCAAGCGGGGTTACGTCAAACAGTTGGAGGCACGACTAGGTATGTCAATCCATCTATATGCGTTGTATAATCGCACCCATGCTCATACCGCTCTCTTTCTGCACAGCCCAGGTCGAGACCTTGTTGAAAACTCAGGAGCAGCCCCAGCCGCAGCCACCGCAAGGAAACAGTTTCCCCATCGCAATCCCGAACGACTCCACGAATATTCCCGATCTCCCCTCACTCCCAAATGGCATCGACGAGCCCCCATCGCCCTCCGCCGGTCCGGCAGGCCAAGTACCAGGGGGATCTATATTTCTGCCGCCGGTGGTGGATCATGCGGAGACGTTTGGATGGGACATGATAAGTCTCGGACTGGAAGAGCCTCTCCCAACCCGTGAGGTTATCGACGAGCTGTATGTCTCGACATGATTTGCGCATGGCCCTTCCATGCAGGTTCTAATATCATAACAGAAACCAGATCTATTTTGAAAAGATCCACCCCTCACAACCCATCCTCCACCGTCCACGACATATGGCATCAATGAGCCTCGCCCCGAACATACGGCCGCCTGTGTGCCTGCAGTACATAACCTGGAGTCATGCTGCGTCCGTCAGCGAGAAATATTCGAATCTACACGGGCTATTCTACCAACGAGCTCGCAAGTACGCCGAACTAGACGAGATGAAAGGCCTGGGAGAGGGCATTGTGTCGCTGGCGCATTGCCAAACCTGGCTTCTCATCAGCTCTTACGAATTTCGCATGATGTGCTTCCCTCGCGCGTGGCTGAGCGGTGGAAAGGCTTCTAGGTTGGCGCTGATGCTGGGCTTGAATCGGGTCGATGGCGCGGTCACCGAGGTCAAGCAGTCGCTTCCCCCGCCGAGAGATTGGACCGAAAAAGAAGAACGACGACGAGTCTTTTGGATGGCATTTTGCGTCGACCGCTACGCCAGCGTCGGCACCGGATGGCCTGTGTTGTTTGATGAGCGTGATGTAAGCACCAGCCGCAAGCTTTGCGCACGTTGAGACCTGACCTGAGCAGATCGCGACGAATTTACCCGCATCGGAAGAAGCATTCGTGCAGAACCAACCGCAACGGACGGTACGTTTCGAGGATATCATAGTGGGCGAGGGGCTATCAAGCCTGTCTGCATTCGGAGGGGTCGTGATCATGGCAGTCTTGTTTGGTCGGAATCTAGCCCACCTCCATCGCCCCGAACCGCACGAGAACGATAGCGACCTCAATGGCGGGTACTGGCAACGCCACCGGTCCTACGACAATGTTCTCCTCCATTTCGCCCTTGCGATGCCGAGCCATCTCCGACTTCCTGCGGGCATCCTCGATCCCAACGTGATCTTCTGCAACATGGCCATCCACACCTCCACCATCTGTCTGCACCAGGCGGCCATCTTCAAGGCCGAAAAGAACCAGATGCCGGCGCAGATCATCATCGAAAGCAAGCGCCGCTGCATCGTCGCCGCGGACCAGATCTCCAACATCATGAAGATGATCAGCCATCAGGACCTGACGACGGTAAGCGCACACATCCGCCTCCCATTCCCTCCTCAATGCCTTCCCGCTCACTCGCCCTAGATGAACCCATTCATGTCCTTCTGCGTGTACATCGCCGCGCGCGTCTTCGTGCAGTATCTCAAATCCCGCCCTGAAGACACCGCCGCTCGGTCCTCGCTACAATTCGTCTTTTCCGCCCTCGACGCCCTCAAAAACAAAAACCCCCTGACCGAGTCTTTCCTCGTGCAGCTCGATGTCGACATCGAGGGCACCCCTCTGCGGGATCTTCGTCCCCGCAGTGCCACAGTAAGCACCACAACTCCCCTCACCCATCCAGCCCTCTCACACCCCCAACCCAGACAACAAGTCCATCCGACTGCTCTCCAACGGATTCCGCCTACATCAAAGTCATCGGCAATTGCAGACTCCCCGACACCACCATCACAAAAGCAATCGCCGCATACCAGCAGCATCAACCATCCTCCCACCACACACCTTCCTCGTCCCTCCCCAGCCGCCAGAAGCGAAAACAGCCCTCCCCGGGCTCCTTCCACATGGACTCGACCCCTTCCTCCACCATCTCCAGCGACTTCACACACCAGCAATCGCAATATAATGCCTCCGGCCCAGCAACAGCAACAGCAGCATCATCATCAGGTACAGCAGTCGCAGACATGGACACGGCCCCCGAATTCACCGACGCCAAAAACTCCGATCCCTTCCTCGCCTCTGCCGATGCCTCCACGGCTCAGAAACAGCCGCAGCAGACGCCGTCTGCTTCGCTCGAGAACAGCACGTCAATAGACCAACTCTCGCTGGGAAGAGGCATCCCCGATCCGTACATGGGGGGCATCCCGCTGTCCGCCCGCGTGCTACCCACCGGCATCGTCACCCCGCTGGATTCTACCACCTCTGACGGGTCTATGCCGCTTCCTTCGTGGGACTTCAGCGCCACAGCGCCCACCGGGCAGACCCCGGATGTGGAGGATATTGACTTGTCAGCCACAAATGTGGATTTTACCGAGGCTCAATGGGCGCAGATATTGGGCTCGGGCTGGGATGCATGGCGAAACCAGGGAGGGAACTTGTAAATGCTGCTTACTTTGATATACATGAATACCCTATACGGAGTACTTACGAGCAATCTCTACTTAATGTGAACATAACGGAACCAGTCTTGTGAATTCTATAGGCCACTGAATTAACACCAATGAAGAAAGAATAGACTCAGAATGGGGATCTGATAGATCACAGAGAAATGAAGCACAGTACGCAGGAGAAGAGAAGACAAGGAAACAGGAGAAACTGTCAATCTAGCCGCACTGTCCGGGATACTGTCTGTCGTCCAGAGGGAAGGGGAAGACTCCATTCTCCAGCAGGTCCTGCATATCCCAACCAGGGGCACCCTGCTCGGTCTTCCAGTTCCAGAACAACCAACCGCTCTTCATCTCCCAGGCGTCCAGCTGGGCCTCGATGAAACGGCGTATGTTGTCCTGGTCGGCGGGAGGAAGGTCGCTCACACTACCTTGAATAAAGGGGCCACAATCGCCGACCCCTTCACCGCCCATGGTACCATCGTAGCGCGCACCAACGCCACGGCCGTTCAAATAACGAGCACAGTCAGTCATAGCCCCGGTCCACTCGCCCACAACGACGGGCTTCGTCGCGGGGGCAAGTTGCGTGCGACCGAATTCGCAAACACTCCTCACATGGTCGTCAACGCTCATCCGCAGCTGGTTGATGTCGAACACTTCGTAGTGGTGGTTGTCCATCACAATGTTGCCACTGTCGCTGATGAAACCGTTCCAGGGAATGGGGTTGATGAAGCCGTCCGAGAACACCAGGTCAACGTCAGGGCTCATCTGAGTCACAATGTCGTAGGCCTGCTGGTAGTACGCCTTCAGTTGATCCTCATTAAGGCCTCCGGGGATGAATGGCTCATTGACCGCTTCGATAGCGGTAACCACATCACTATGGGGGACGTAGCGCTCAGCCAGCTTCTGGAAAGCATTGACAGTCTGGCCGAGAGTGTCTCCTTGGCCCCATTGGATGGCTCCTTTGCGTCCACTGTTGTCGAATCCATTTTGGGAGCCGGGGGCTGAATCTCCTTGTTAGCTGTTTGGGCTACGGGACCGATTAAGAAGGAACCCACCTCCATGCAGATCAACAATGACCTTGAGATCGGCTGCTCCCGCCCATTCAATGGCCCTGTCAAGATATTCGAGTTGGCCGTCCACATATGGGTCACCTGGGAGAGCTTCCACGGCCCAGTAACCGATCGGGATGCGGACATGGTTCATACCAGCAGCAGCGATGTCCAAGAAATCCTGCTGGGTGATGAAGGTCTCCCAATGGCCGATCAGTCGAGCCTTGGCTTCATCCTTGCCGAGAATTTCGGTATAAGTCCACTCATCCACGGCCTCAGCCGGGGCCGCATCGAAGAGTCCCGGTGACAACCATGGCTCTAGAACAAGCCAGCCTCCGAGGCAGACGCCGCGGACCTTCTCGGTTTGATAGTCGAACGTGGACGCACGTTTTTCCAGCCGACTGTTCAATCAGTGAGCAGATGAAATCAAACTGGAATGTATGTGTCCTGCAAGGGATGGCCCGTCACTCACATTCCTGCGGCATCTGCGCTGGCAGCCAGCACAGAAAGCGCCAGAACGGCCTTTGACAAGTTATACAACATTACGAAATCCAATCACTCACACAAAAAACCAGGAGGCTGGGCGTGAGGAATAGTTTCTGACGGGATCCTGCATCAATGGAATGGAAATCGCCTGGTTTAAGTAAACGAGCAGCTGTAGGGCAGGAGGCCGAATGCAGATCGCTCAGAATCCGGCCAGATACAAGGATTTAGACATCAGCCAGTATGACCAGACAGACTGCTTTCAGATCTATAGTGCCAGATCTGGTCCTTGGGTTGTAGCCCTGCCGAAAACAGACAGGTAGGTTGTGGAGTAGTCTAGGGTAACAAACAATGGCTGCTAAAGATACAATGAAGGAGAGGACGGCGAACAAGAGCTTTGTCTTGTGGCCCACTGTAATGACGGCACCGTCCCGGGAACCAGAAAAGAGGTATACCGAGTTCTCAGTCTTAGGTAGTGAAAGACGGAGGGAGAATCATAGGGGAATGTGGGGGGTAAGTTATCCCACCCCAGTATCCGCTGAAATCATCCTGACGAGAGGGTGGAAAGAGCGACTCTCCGCATATTGAGGCAACAGTGGAAGTTCATGAATGGGATTGTACTGCTCCATACTGGTTGTGTTGGGAAAGGCCGTTCAGGGACAGACCCCGGCTATGCGGACTTCCTATATTGAACACTGATCGACATTGTGCCAGTGTCGCTGACTCGAAGAGCGTTCACTATGCCACAGTGATCGATGGAGGTACCGGCCCCATGAGTCAGTCGTAGAATTCTTCGCACAGGTAGCACTTGGTCTTGGGAACGAGATCTCATGATTTGCATTCTCTATAGAGCAACCGATCTTGTAGATCGTGATGGATCTGAGGTTGATTATACAACATGGGCGTGGCATCCCTCTGCATTCGGAAAACTTGGGGAAACACTTGCGTGGACCTGTCGATCAATCGAGTTCTCTAATTGATCTCACGATGGGAAGAGAAGGGGGGTCGTCGACAATCAGTAATGAGTCGCGACGCATCCGGGGATGTCACGTGACACACGTGGTGTGGCTTCTGCAGAACCGGCTTGACAGTCATCAACATTACTTTGCAGCGCTGCAGTTGCAACCCAAACCCCACGCCCTGAGCGGCATGTGCCTGTCCCGCATACCTCCAGGGTCGCATTATTATCCAAGGCGCCGCTTTTTTTTAGCAGTGGACCAATTTACAATCCCCAGTGATCAATCTTTTTGTTTGTTGCTGGAGAGCGGCCGCAATTCCTGGCAATTTCTCGAGCCCCCATGACGACGGCAAGTTGCGAGATCGATCTCACTAATCATGGAAGGCATGGAAACAAGTTCCGGCCCCCTCTCGGCGATCTCCAGGCACTATTACCCATCTGGACACGAAATCCGTTCCCACGCAGATCGGCTTTGAAATCTGAAACTCTCGTGGGGACAACGATGAAGACAACACAGAATGGAGAGCTGCCGTGGACGACGTCAGGACGGGGCGTATCTTCCATATCGGCTGTAGACTGAAACACCAGGTTGCTCAGGCCGCGATGAACCTTGGATTCATCAACGAAGAACACAACCCCGCATTTTATCGCTGGACAATGTGACTGGTGTGAAGATGACGGCAAGGTTGTTCGTGTCAATTGGTCACTGTGATGCCATGTATGACCTAGAGCGCAGGGCATGTCCAAGATAGATTCATCGCTAGAGGAGACTCCTCCAAAGTGGACGTCTCGGCAGCGGTTCCGGTTGCCGTGGGTTCCCATCCTTTACAGACTCGTCCAGGCCTGAGAGATCGGCATACGGGAATATTAGAAGGCTTCCAGATGGCCTCGTCCGCAGAGCACGTCCAAAAAAGCAAGGTCCATGCACTCGTATCTCAAACATCTCAACCGTGGTACCGAGATGGGTCGTGACAAGCTGTCGACATATCATTTCGGCTGTCTCCACGCCGTGGTGAATAAGCCATACGAGATACGAGGCCGAGGAATGAGCGCGATGTGAGCAATCCACTGGACATACCGGCGATGGACAGCAGTGGACTGAAACACCCGGCATTGTTAGTACTCCGTACTCCGTAGTTCACGAGTCATTAAGCACAGCGACTATAACTGTGCTACCCCTGTCCGGTTCATCGACTTACGATGGAGTCGCAATTGCGTAGTTGTGATTTGTGAAGAAGGCCTTTGGGAACTCATAATACTCAAAGTGGAGATTCGGCAGCCGTTAGTGGAGAAGAAGCGGCACCATCTTGGAAATTTGCTCCGTGGGAGCCCCCTACGGTATGAGATGGAATGAGATGGTGAAGAATGATATTGCTCGTTTAATTACCAGGAGGGATGGGCACGGTCCTGGTAATGAACCTTCCCCATCTGCCATGCGAGAAGAAGTGACGGAAATGGATTCTGTTGACAACGCCTTCTTCTGCCTTGGTCCATGACGCCGATCATTGTATCAGGTAGATTAGCCAACCGGAGACGTCAACTTTTCTTGACAGGACGCCATGCATTCAGATTGATGACATCCCTGCCGCTGCCAAAAGCCTAAACATACATCAATATTCACAGCATGGTCAAGTGCTTGGTCTTCCGACCTCAACATCCAAATTCCGAGCTCACCTGTTGGGAAAAGGAAGTCGGTGAGGCCTTATCCACCCTTCTAGAAAATAAACCGGTTTGGAGGGCATCAGGCCATACGGGCGCAATATGCTGGTGGCCGGACGCCCGTAAGCAGTGGGACTTTTTTTTTCTCTTTTTACTCCAGTCTAGTGAATTAATCATTAGGATTTCTCATTCGGATGATAGGCAGAACTCAATTAGAGACTAAAATCATCCCATGAACCCGTCGAGCCCACTACATGCCCGCATCACACGACACTGAGTCAAAGTGGTTCGTGATGGAGGAGCTAGTGCGTCGGAGGACAGTGGTATAATTCGTGTTTAAATTACTCTCCGTAGGGCGTAGGCAGGATGGTGAATACCTGTTGTTTGGAGACTTCCATGGCCGCTGTCCAACCTCTGGAGCGCTCCTTCGCTTAATAGGGAGAGACTATTGTTTCGACAGAACATGGCGACCGACGTGATAAACTATTGCCGCGTGTTCCACGGGTTATGAAACAGCCCATTGTTTGATGCGCAATTGCAGTTTCCTTAGAGCAAAAGAACAGGGGGGAATCTATTTTCTGCCTTTAGGTCATAGATGGGGCCGGTTGGGCGCGGAATCGGAATCGCAAATCATCTCAGATCTATGCAAGTAAACAGATAAAAACAATCACCGACAAGTGCATAACCACTCCAAGTGGCTTGACCTACTCCTCAATACTACCATGGCGGTGTCAGCCATTACAGCTCTATCACCATCTACAAAAGTCCCAAGCACAGGAATTTCGATACTATCGGGTATTACTTCCGTAATCTCGACAGGTCGAACCGCCCCACGGTACCACGTGTTTCATACCGGGTCGGCATCATCCATCGCAGGCGCAGTAATTAGCAATATCAGAGACCATCGAGCTAGCCGGCACTGGGGCCTTCATCCCGTCATACTACGTACATCACACCACTGGTCATCTGCCAAGAGTCGGGATCTCTCTAAAATCTTCACGTCTGATCCCGTCGAGCCACTCTCCTAGTCTGAAACAGAGACCCTTCCTGGCCGCAATGGATCCAGCTCCTCTCCGTGCGGAGGCGGGTGGATGATGTCCAGGCCGAGATTTCCCTATCCACCTGGCTTGATTTATGTGTCCATTGATCTATAAAATCATGCCATGTCGCCGCCATTTCCATGGATTTCCCTTCTTCGTGTCTTCCATTCTTCCATTCTTCTTCCAGACTCTTTCCTCGTTGACCTGTCTGCCATAGGATAGCATCCGTATTTGCTATCCACATCTACCAGTCCACATCTCTTCCCACAGCAGTATTCAAGCTGGATCCTCCAAAGAACCCCATAACTATGGAAATCCCCATCGATCCCGGCCGTCCGATCAAACATGTCAGTCGCAAGGCCCTCTACACCCGGCTCGAAGCTCGGATCAACTACCTCCGCGACATGCTGGATTTCAACTCCGGTACGTTCCATCTGTCCACACCCAGTGCACCGTGCTAACCGTTTTCTCCACAGGTGACGTCGAAGCGCTGGTTGGCGGTGCCAAGTACATCAAAGCGTTGATCCCGGCCGTCGTCAACATCGTGTACAAGAAACTGCTCGAACAAGACATCACCGCGCGGGCCTTCCACACGCGAGACACTGCCGACGAGACCCCCATCGAGGAGTTCTTTACCGAGGAGAGTCCCCAGATCAAGCGGCGAAAGATGTTCCTCCGGTGGTACCTGATTCGTCTGTGCTCGGATCCCACGCAGATGGATTTCTGGCGCTACCTGAACAAGGTTGGGTGAGTGCCCCTACCTCGACACGCCTTCTCCCACAGGAAGAGCGACAGCTGACAACGACAGAATGATGCACTCGGGCCAGGAACGCCTCCACCCCCTCAACATCGAATACATCCACATCGGCGCGTTGCTCGGCTTCATCCAGGACATCTTCACCGAAGCGCTCATGTCGCACCCACATCTCTCCATGAGCCGCAAAGTGGCGCTCGTGCGGGCCATCAGCAAGGTAATCTGGATCCAGAACGACCTCTTCGCCAAGTGGCGCATCCGCGACGGTGAGGAGTTTGCCGACGAGATGTCCGAGGTCATCGTCGACGACCGCGAAGGGTATCTGGGTGAGAAGAAGATCCTGGGCGACGGCAGCAGTGGGAGCTCCAGCGACGATGACCGCTCGAGTATTGCTAGCAGCACGGCGCCGTCGGCTACCTCGCCGTGTCCGTTTGCGGAGATCTCGCGGTCCATGTCCAAATCGTCGTCCGAGACGAAGATTTGGGCGGGGAAGTAGCTGTCTCTGCGGGTGGTTTGCATGTCGGGTGCATATTGGCGTACTTGGGTTGGGTTTGAGTTTTGTGGTAGAGGTCCGGTGGTGTTAGGTTTAGTATTGATATTTAAGATATCCAGTTGGTTCAACATATTCATCTCTTGTATTGGGTCGTCTATCTACGTAGTGTGTACTCCGTAGGTTCCCAAGAACAGGTGCGGAAGATACGGGTAGCTCCCGACGTATCTGGCTCGTACGGAGTGCTTTGTTTCTGGAATAGAGTGCAAACATCACGTCAGCGATGGTTTGACTCTAAACTATGCATAAAGTCTCAACCGCACCGGCAGTTGTCTCCGGAGCGAAGATGTTCTACCTTTTCTACTGGAGGTACATGTTACTGCCGGTAGTTAAACCCGACGTAAGACATGAGCTCAGGCATAATATGCTGAGTATAGTTTGTAGATTATACTCTGATCCTCTGTTATACTAGGTAGTCTCTTCACTGATTAGTGATTCCTCATGTTTGCTTGATAATAACACAGTGGACCCCGATTGGCCGGAGCGGGAGTACTCCCGCACCTTTACTCCGTAATTCCGAGTGCTTCACTTTGTCCACAACAGTCCACAACACCAGATGGTTCAACAAAGCGTCCGGCTGTTGACACACCTATTGAACAGATGTCGCATGGATGGACTCACTCTCACTACGATTATCTCTACGGAGTCCACTCCATGAAGACACAGTGATCTGGAGTCACTGGAATGCCAACTGTCAACTGATGTGGGGAAATGGAGGATTTCCGAACCGCACGTTGACATGGTGGACGAACGGAAGGGATGTCGGGACAGCAACCTCCCCCACCAGCCGATCCGGACGCTGAATTTAGTGGAAGAACGTGGAGGACATCCAGCCTCTACCAATAATACGGAGTACGCTCTCCTACTGGCGCGGTTTCGCACCCATCGTTGCCGCAGTTTCTCCCGGCGCCCCCTTTCGCAGCCCCCCTTAACCCCTCACGTCGCCTCTTCTCCGTGCATTCCAATAACTTAGACCTAGGTGCGTCGAGATCTCTACTCTGTCATTCCTCGACCGGAAAGTTAACAATTGCCTTCTAGAACCATGACCATGGCCGACATCGTCCCCCTCCTCATCAACAACGAGTCCATCGTGACCGACACCGTCTTCGACGTGTACAACCCGGCCACGGGCCAAGTCGCGCACCGGTGCGCCGGCGCCTCCGTCGACGATGCCCGGCGGGCCGTCGAATCAGCCAAGGCGGCGTTCCCGGCGTGGAGCAAGACGACGCCGTACGCGCGCCGCGACATTCTCATGAAGGCGGCGGACATCATGCTGTCGCGGCGCGAGGAGTTGATCGCATACCAGATGGAGGAGACGGGGTCGCAGCGCCCGTTCGCGGAGAAGACGTTTGAGCTGGGCGCCGCCTTCATCAAGGATTTCGCCGCGCGCATCCCCTCCATCGAGGGCTCTGTGCCGTCCGTGTCTGAGCAGGGCGAGTGCGCCATGGTGTTCAAGGAGCCGTACGGTGTGATTCTGGGCATTGCACCTTGGTACGTTCCCCGCGGGGGCTAATGGTGAGGGGCTTGAATCGAGTCTGCTAACACGACCATAGGAACGCCCCCTTCATCCTCGGCACCCGCTCCGTGCTCCTCCCCCTCGCCGCCGGCAACACGGCCATCCTCAAGGGCTCCGAGCTCTCGCCCAAGTGCTTCTGGGCGCTGGGTGACATCTTCCGCCAGGCCGGTCTGCCCGACGGGTGTCTGCAGGTGCTGTACCACAAGGCGGCGGATGCGCCCGCCGTCACCGAGGCGCTCATCGCGCACCCGGCCGTCCGCAAGATCAGCTTCACGGGCAGCACACACGTCGGCGCTATCATTGCGTCGCTGGCGGGTCGCTATGTCAAGCCCGTGCTGCTCGAGCTGGGCGGCAAGGCGGCCGCCATCGTGCTGGACGATGCGAACCTCGAGCGCGCGGCGTTCAACTGCGTCCTGGGGGCATTTATGCATGTAAGTACTCTTCACCATGACTGGGAATCAGTTTTCTAATAGTTTATAGTCTGGTCAAGTGTGCATGTCGACGGAGCGCATCATCGTGCAGCGCGGCGTTGCGGAGAAATTCCGCGAGCTGCTGGCCGGTGCGGCGGAGAAGGTGTTTGGGCAGCACACGCCGGCGCCGGTGCTGGTCGCCGCGGCGGCGGTGTCCAAGAACAAGGCGCTGGTGGCGGACGCGCTGGCCAAGGGGGCGGCCGTAGTGTTTGGCGACGCCAACGCGACGGAGGTGTGCGGGAGCAGCATGCGGCCGTTGATCGTCGGCAACGTGACCAAGGAGATGGACCTGTATGCGACCGAGTCGTTTGGGCCGACCGTCTCCCTGATGGTGGTGGACAGCGAGGAGGAGGCGGTGGCGCTGGCCAACGACACGGAGTATGGACTGACCTCGGCAGTGTTTACGGATAACCTGTTCCGGGGATTGCGGGTGGCAAAACAGATTGAATCCGGGTAGGTTGATCTTCCGCTCGCTACGAATCTTGGAACGATGCTGATCGGTGGTTTTTTGACGTAGGGCGGTCCATATTAACTCATTGACCATTCATGATGAGCCGGTGCTGCCACATGGAGGGTACAAGAGCAGTGGCTTTGGACGGTTTGGAGGGGCGCACGGGTACGATGAGTGGCTACAGACGAAGACTGTGACATGGGTGCAGTAGGAGTAGTATATGGAGTAGTATTTGGAGTAGTATATGCATTAGTGTATGCGGTATGATTATGAGTGAAATCATCTCCCAATGGAGTAAGTTGTGCGATGTAACCTTTTCTTTTTCTTTTGATGAGAGGGAGGTTACATGTATTTTTAGCATAAAGTGATTGTGACATGGACGTTGACCGCTAGAATCAATAGTCTGATCAGTCCAAGACATGAACCAGGTTATCCACCTGCTTAAGCGAAGCACTACCGCAAGATTTTCGGATATTCTCCCTGCAGGGGTGCACGTTGCCGGAGAATTTCATAATACTACTGTCATATTATATCATATTATCATCATATTATTATCAGCGAGACAGGGATATCTACAGGTCCTGCTCCGCCGTCTCTCAAAGGATTCAGGCTAAGCGGGTTTAATTAAACCCAGGCTGAGCGCTCCACTCGCCAGTCAGGAACAAGAAAGGAGCGACGGTTGTTCGTACCCAACTGTTGTGGGGGATGGTTCATACAGAGTAGGCAGTGATGATCAGGATGTTGATCGTTCTTGTCCCTCATTTCCCTCTATCTCTCTCATCTCTCTCATCTTATCTCTTCTCTCTTCTAAATGCTCTACTCTCTCGTCTCCATTCTCTATTCTTTTCTTTCGTCTCATACCTTAGGCAACGGCGGGTGCCTGGCCACCAACAGTAAGACAAGTGGGGTGCAATCTTAGTTAATTTAGAGGATTCCTCTTGATCAATCGCTTCGTTGCTCCCAAACAACACGAGCTCTTAGCGCTCAGCCTCATCATGAGCAATTTCAGAAACTTTCGGGGAGAGTCCGTATTCTCTGTCGTCTCTGTTTGTCCTCTGCTGTGTCGTCCACGGGTGTACGTACCTCTTCGTAGCCGTGTCTGTCTGTATGTCGTACCTCGTATCTGTCCACTCCTCCATTTTGAGTCACTACGAAGTAAAATCCCCATCACATCTCAACCGTCTAAGCCACCGACTCCTCCTAGACTAACGCCTCTAACTTCCTCCGGGTGGAGGCATTCCCATGCCTCCCGTTGGTGAGCGGCTCCTACACTAGTCTTGCTAATCTCCGAGCTAAGACCATCGGGCCATCGCATCCAGCATTCTCAGGGTCTCTGCCTTGGGGACAACCGCATTCCACCCAGTCACAATGCCACCGGCCAGGCCCTAACGGCCTAGTTGCGTCGTTCCTCGCCCTAGCAGTTGGTATTTCATCCAACGAATCCCTCGCCCCCTCCTCCTTTCTCTTTTTCTTCCTTTTCTTCCCTTCGCTTCGCTTCCAACTTTGCCTCTCTCTAGCATCTCTCTATCTCTCTGCCTTGCATCCGGCTATTAGCCCTAGTCACTCCTTAAAAAGCCACTACCTCTCTCCGTCAGTCTTGACAAACTCATCCTTCTTTCGTTCATTCTCGAATACCATCCATTCGTTACTACCACTCCATCACAATGCGCTTCTTCACTGCTGCTCTCGTTTCGGCCCTGGCCTCTCTGGCCGCTGCCACTTCCTACACCCAGCCCGACTACACCAAGCCGCCCAGTGGTAACCCCATCCTGACCCCCGGTCTCAACGAGCTGGTGCCCGTCGGCCAGCCCTACACCATCACCTGGAACCCCACCACCGAGGGCCCCGTCTCTCTCGTCCTCCTGCGCGGCCCCAGCTCCAACGTCGTGCCCCTGGAGACCCTCGTTGTCGGCATCCCCAACACCGGTTCCTACAAGTGGACTCCTGGCCCCGAGCTCGAGCCCGACACCACCCACTACGGCCTCCTGCTCGTCGTCGAGGGCACCGGCCAGTACCAGTGGTCCACCCAGTTCGGCATCAAGAACCCCAACTACGGCGCCAAGCCCACCACCACCACCACCTCCGCCGCTGAGACGACCACCGCCGCTGAGACCTCCGGCGCGGCCACCACCGTCGTCGACCACGAGACCACCACCATCTGCCCCGAGACCGAGTCCAAGACTCAGACTCAGTCCACCATCACCCCCACCACCATCCCGGTCGTCGTGCCCACCTCCTCCCCCGTTGTCTCGACCACCCTGAGCTCCTCCGCCATCCCCGTCCCCACCACCTCGGCCACCTCCACCCCCTCCACCAGCTCCCCCGCCCTGCCCACCTTCACCGGTGCCGCCGACCGCAAGGCAATCAGCTTCGGCGCCGTCGCCGTCGGTGTAGCTGCCGTCCTGGCCTTCTAGAGCATGCGTGTCCCGCATATCATGTTTACGTTCGTCTCGGCCGCTTTGCTGATGCAAAGCGCGCATTCACTTCGTGTATTTATTCTACGATTTAAATAATGGTCGTTGTTTTTCATAATCCGTACATTCTTCATAGTAGAGTCGCTGGAGCTGGAGCTGTAGCTGTAGCTGTAGATCTAGATATGATAACATGCAGTGGAGACCGAACGATAGCCGCACCAAACATTCCCACCACGTGACCCCGATAAGCAACAATTTTCTCCACCATTTCTTCCCTCACCAGACTCCTTTTTACTCTTCTTTTCCATTCATTCCTTACCCATATCAACGCAAAATGGCCCAGGGTCTCCTCAAAAAACCCAAGGCGAACCCCGCCAAGCGGTATTCCCCCCCCCCTTCTCCATCCCCGATCAAACTCTGCCATGCCATGCCTGAGGTCGTTGAACACACGAACTGACAGCAACAGGACCAGCTCCTCCGCCCAAGGCCCCAAACGGATCGGTCCTCGCAACGTCGCGCCCAAGAAACAATCGCTCATTAAGCAGAAGAAACTCACCAAGGTACTTACCCATCCACCTATCGAGTTCAACCGGAGATTTGATCGGTCGGTCGGCTGACTCTGCAGAAACTCACTGCCGGTCTGACGGCCAGAACGGAACGCAGTCTCGCCGCGCGCGCTGGTCATCTCGAGATGCTGGCGGGAGGAAAAAAGGACAAGAAGGAGCAGGGGAAGAAATAATCATATGGTGCTTGGTAAATGCCGCAGATATCGAACCTACGAATAATGATACCCTAAATTTTTTCAATGGCGAATGGAGAAGATGAGAACTCTTAACAACTATATACGGAGAAACATATACAAATCATCCAATATCATCACTCATAAAACATCGCTGAGGGTATCTTAAATCTAATCAATCCATCACGCACGTCAGACCTTCGAGATCCGACTCGGAACACCCGCCTGCTCGATCAGCTCGCGGCCCCGTTCCATCCACTGCTGGAACCCTTCGTCCGTCGGATCCACGGGGAAATCGTCCCATACGGCGTTCGCCGAGTCTGCGTACGTCGACCACACGCCCTTGGGCACGTCCGCCATCGACCACGACGGCAGCTTCGCCAGAACGCACGTGTAGTATACATACAGGATCCGGCAGAGCAGGTCCACGCGGTCCACATAGTGCTGCTTGCTGGGGTCCGGCTCCTGGCCTCCGTCGCCGAGTCGTTTCCACCAGGACACTCGCCACCGCAGCGTGAGCAGGATGTGTCCCAGCTCGCCCAGGAACCGCAGATGCGTCTCCTGCGAGATCTGCTTCCACTTGATGTTGTAGAAGTCGCGCTCCAACTTGCGGAAGCCTTCCACCTCCAGCATGCGGCAGACAATGCGGGACAGCTGCGCCGCAAGGAGAATCTCGCGTCGGTGTTCGGGGTTGTTGATATCCATCGGGCGTTCCTCGCCGTTGGGTTCGAGCGGGACGAAGCTGTAGCTGGCCCGGCTGGGCATATTGTTCCATTGAGAGAGGAGAGACTGCAAGATGTTAGAAATTGCAGCGCAGAGATATGCGAAGGAACATACATAGACATTGCTCATCGGGTCGCAGTCTTTGACACAGGTCAGCCAGTTCTTTGACTTGTCCTTCGACTCAACGATGCGTCGGTCGATGAACTCGAGGAAATTCGCCCGCGAGTTCCCGTTGTAGTCACACAGACTTCGCAGGAACTTGTAGGTCTCTGACAGGTCAAGAACATAGAGGGATCCCCAAGACTGGCTGGCACGGATGTTGAATCGTCCCTGGCGCTCGCTGAGGAAAGAAAGAAGATTCTGAAGGTCGAATTCGGCCGGAATTTCCATACGAACCCGACCGGATCGATCTAACGTCGGATGATTAACCGCTCGTTGAGCTAAAGAAGGTCAGTAATCGCCCTATGCCGGTGGATGAAGGATGTTCATACAGATATAATTGCACGTTCCGTACTCGACGATATTGGCAAAACATGCCCGCGCGCACGGTTGTTCGTGAAGCGTTGGGCGACAGGCATCGCACGGAGAGCTGCCGTCACACTACCAACCCGTCAGTAATCATTTTTCAACTATACTAGCGTCAACATACCTTGCGCTTGTTCAATCTACATTGCACACAAGTATCCTTGTTCTTCCGTCGCAATCCGGCATTGGCCCTTCCGACCATGCTCAACGGGCCTTTCCGACGCGCCCCGCGAGGCGGCGAGACAAAGTCGGCCGATGCGATGGAGCCGCCTTGGCCATCCTCCTGGACAATCTGAAGGGGTCTTGGTTGGTTTTGATCGATGTTGACGGTGGAGCCACGCTGCTTGCGCTTGCGGACGGTGGCCACCGACTGAAGGGCCAAGGGCTGCGGGCGTGCTGAAGATCGTTGGGCGGCAGTCGATGAGGCACGGGAGCGGGCGGGGACAGAGACGACAAAAGACTCCGCGGGATTTTCGCTGACCATAAAGGCCGTAGTGTTCGGGATGGACGGGGACACGGCGGGTGAGGTCTCGTCCGAATCCGTGGTCTTCCACGGGCCATCCTCATCAAGCTGACGCTCCGCAAAGGCGGGGACATCATCGCTCGTGGCGGAGTACGAACACTCGTAGATCCCGGAGAGATCTCCAGACACTGATGACGTCTCGGACTTGTAGTGGAACCCTTCTGGGCCTTTTGGCTCTTCTTTAAAGAAGCCGGATTCCGGTGGAATGGTCGACAGGGAGGCCGGTGAAGTCATGTTGGTGGGAAGCTGGGACTCGAGATTATTGAGCCAGCGCGATTCGAGAGACCGCATGGCGCCCTGGAAATCGCGGAGAGTGTTGACCTCCTTTCCGGGGGCCTGCGGTCCCATGGACATCGGGGACGGAATCTGGTTGACCATGTGAGAAGCCGAGGGGGTTTCGGACCAGGTCTCCGTGTACGGGTAGTGTTGCGGTGGGAGGTTCTGGAACGAGAAAAACTGGTCGGGCGTCAGATCGGAAAAGCCCTGCTCCTGCGGCAGGCTCGCGGCATCGTCGACGATCACGGTGTTGGGCACAGCGGTGGGTTCTTTCGCGTAGGAGTAGAACATCGACGCGTCCATCGGCATACCGCCGGTCATGGAGTTGAACAGCTGAATGTGCGGCCATGATTCGTCCAGGTGGAAGTTGTCATCGGCTGACGGCAAGGTGCGCGGGCTGACCGTGCCGCTGACTGTGCCGCTGACTGTGCCGCTGACGGTCCCCTCGACCGTGCTGTCGATGAGACCAAACTTGTCCGGAGAAGTAGTGCCTTGGTTACTGTAGAACGAATATCAGCATCGAACCACCGATGTCGGGGGTCGGATGAGGAATGCGCACCTTCCATCACTGGAGAGGTCGTTCCGCGGACCTAGGTGAGGGACATGGGACTGATCCTTGGGCCGCGAGGGCTGCGCGGAATTCAAATCCACGAGATCTCCATCCGCCTCACTTGAATCCTGACTCGTGTCCCACTCCAGATGTTGTTCGTAGACGGCGTGCTCCCAAGGCGACGGGAGCGAAAAGGCGGTTTCAGTTTGCCAATTATCGAGAATTTTGGGGTCAATGCCCGCAGCGGTACCAGCAGTCCCGCAGTCCATACAGGGGGCTTGGAGGGGGGCGACGGAGGGGTTGACTTCGAGAATCAGACCCAGGCAGTTCTTAGCGCGTTTGGCGCTGCGGTGTGAGGGGACTCTCCCGTGAGGTGGGTTGCGAGAGAGGGAGTATAGAGAGGGGGTGGGATGGACGGAGGCGAGTGTTGGATCGAACGGAGATGGATAGGTGTGCGATGGCAGGAATGACGATGGTGGTGAAAGAGGAGAAGAAGGAGAGAGAAGATGGATGATGGATGGTGGTGATGAGGACAGAAATTGGCCCAACGTTGGCTCTGACTAGGACGGATCCCCACCACAGATTTTGCGACGATCGGCCTCTGCGGTGCCAAAGCTTCGAATGTTGGCGGATCGTGCACAGGCCAGGATTTAGTAGAAATGACTTGACTTGATTTGAATAGAGAATTATTGTTCTAATATGAAAGGACTATTTCGGCAGAGACGACTGTCGAAGATAATGTTGTGGTCAACAAAATACTATAATCTTGCGCAGTCAGGAGGATCGTCAACAGTCCGCGCACGAGGGGGATCGTCTCTATGAATAGTTCTTCTGATATTGCCCACGGGACTCTGGGCAACCGATAATTGCCCATGCCTAGAGTTTGTCTTTTCCAATCAGTTGCCAGCAGACCAGCATCTCCCCCGTTTTGTCCTACTCGACGCCAAACAAACATGCAACACAATCTGACGCTGCGTCTGAATCATACCAGGATGAATAAGACGACACCCACGGGGTGCCGTCCTCCGTGTATCAGGAGATGCAAGAGGATGTTGGGTCCACAGGGTCCTTTTCCTTTTGTTTTTTTTTTTTCATCTTGGTTTAATTTCTGCTAATTCAGAATTATGTATTGTGATGACATGAGATGAATGCGACATCGTCAATGGTAACCATAACATGCAATTTCTTTTGATATTGAGCAGAAGAAATTATTTCTAGAATGCCGGGTGGAGTCAGAGTGGGCGGGGGCAGTGTCGGATTGGTCCAGAGCGGCTCTTCGGTGAAAGAAAAAGGATAAGACAAATGCAGAAAAAAAGAACCTTGCAAAAAACGAAATATCAACCGATGGTGCAAGATTATCTAATTTCCAGGATGATTGGAAATCATATCGCAAGAGCAATCATCTGAATAATGGCAATTCCTAATGATATGAACATGGTATGAATAATACTGGTCTCTGGAGCTTAAGTAGGTAGGCACCTGGGTGATGCATTGCCTCAGAGTGATATATACTACAAACTATCTGGGCCTGTACTCTATCTCCTCATGCCTAATGAGCCCTACTCCGTAGAACGTCCAGAACTAGTCAAATCCCACCTTACAGCTACCTTACTCCGTACTCTCCTCCGGTGACTTGCAGACATTTTCGTCCCTTTTCGTCCCCACGAGAGACCAGACAATTCGGTGGCTTCACCGCAGCCTCTTTTCGGGCCCGGCCTGGTCAGATTCAGTATCCGATGGTAATATACCCGCCTGCATGCGGCCACAGCCTGCTCTCGGGCGGTAATACGCATACCGACGAACCCGTTGCCTCCCCGCAATTCTTCACCGTGACCACCAGAATTGGAGATGGAGTCGCTTTCTTCCCCGGTATGTCTTCGGGACTCGTGCTGCACGAAGGGAGAACACGGGCTCAACTCTTATCCAGTCGCCTGGTCTTATTATAAATAAGATCGGAATGTCAGGAGCTTGCAAATCTAAACGAAACCAAAGTCTATGATCGCATTTTTATACATCCATTTTCTTCTCCGCATAGCATCCTTTCTACTCTTTCTCCCCGCTTCCTCCACTAGTCACATAGATCAGCCTCCAACATGCATATACTGGTACGTCGACTATCACACTCCCATTGCCCTGCTTGCTTTTTCGCGAATCCCCTTCTTCAATGGGATCTTAGCTGCGTTCAGGTCACACGACTCAATCATCTACACCCTCTATCAATGATTCCCTCCGATAACAAGAACGAAACTAACCTTCCAGGTTGTCAACGATGACGGTCCGCCCTCCAGCCGCCTCTCCCCCTACATCCAACCATTCGTCAATGCCCTCCAAGACGCCGGCCATCTCGTCTCCGTCGCCATTCCCGCCGCCTCGCGATCCTGGATCGGCAAAGCCCACCTGATCGAAGCCTCACTGAAAGCCACCTACGTGCCGCCTGCCGCCTTCCGCAACGACGGCACCTGGGACGAGTCCGCCACGAGCGATGCCGCCGCCGATGACAAGCCCGACTGGGTCGTGATCGAGAACGGCACCCCGGCCAGCTGCGTCCAGCTGGGCCTGTTCAACCTCTTCGCCGACCGCCCCCCCATTGACCTCGTCATCTCCGGCCCCAACCACGGCCGCAACGCCTCAACCATCTACAACCTCTCCTCCGGCACCGTCGGCGGCGCCCTCGAGGCCGCCACCTGCGGCAAGCGCGGCATCGCCATCTCCTTCGGCAGCAAGGACCCTCAGCCGCAAGATACTATCCTCGCCGCGTCCCGCCTCGCCGTCCGCCTCGTCAACCATCTCCTCCAAGTCTGGGATCCTCGCGTCGAGCTGTACAACCTCAACCTACCCATGCGCCCGGACGTCGAGTTCCAGCCCATCCACTACACACGCGCCCTGCCCTATTACTGGGCCCGCGGCTATCTGTACGCCGAGACGGACCCCGCGCCCCAGACCAATGGCGTGCAGGCCAATGGGGTCAAGACAAACGGCGTCCACACCAACGGAGTTGCAGCGTCGCCGCTCAAACAGCGCAGCTTCACGTGGGCCGCCCAATTGACCGATATGAAGAAGGCCCTGCAGGCGAGCCCCGAGGGCACCGACGCCCACACCGTCCTGAACGGGATGACCAGGTAGGTAGCCTTTCATCTTTCCTATAGAAACGTAAACTAACGCCGACAGTGTCACCGCGCTGTGTGCCAATTTCTCGCACGTCCCTGGACTCGATGGCCCGCTGGTCTTGGAGAATGAGAATGGGAATTGAGTGGAAGTCGAGAACGAAAACGATTGTCGGATGAATAGATAGATACCCGCACCGGTTCTCCTTAATGTTTCTGGCTGCATTGGAGTTTTGACCTTTCCGTCCCCTGTTGATCTGGGGTTTTGTTTATTTTCTAAACCATTGCATTGAAGACCATGATTAATGACAATATCGTGACGTCCAGTTTAGGTTCGGGTTCAGGTTGAGGTTCAGGTTCGCGTCTGGTGTATATACATGGCATGGATTGCGTGAACGATGATAATGCAGGTGTCGGACAGGATTTGGAATAGCGTTGCAATTGCAAACACGCGATAACGGATCGTCATTCAATGTGTAAAATGAGAGAAAACACAAGGCAGTGGTATTGAAACGAAAAGAGTACTCAAATTACAGCGCCCGCGCAGCTTCGCCCGCTCCACTCTCCACCGCGGAGGCCTGTTCCGCGCGCATCTTGCCCTTGGCGACGCCGGCCTCGCCCACGCCCATGCGTCGCGCGACATACCGCTGCGCGACCACCCCGACTGCCAGCGAGAGCGCCTCCTCGATCCACTCGGCCGCCCACTCGCGCGGGTCGACGCCGCCGCCCTCGATGATCTCGGCAATGTCCGCGGGCACCTGCGCGCGCGGCACATCAGCCTCGTCGGAGGAGGCATCGACCGCCGGGGCGGGAGTATCCAGCCAGGCGATCCATTTCTGCGGAACGGCCTGCGAGATGGTGTGGAAGGCGATGCCGTGGATGGGGTCGTGAAGGTAGAGCGCAAAGGTGATCTCCTCCTCGGTGGCGTCGGGGACGTCGACGACGCCCGGAGGCGTGGCCTTGTCGGTGGTGGGGCCGGCCTTGAACAGGTCCGTCGACGAGGTCTGCGCGATGGCCTGGATGGCGAGGAAGATGTCGCTGCTGCGGACGGGGTTGGACTCGCTCAGCACCTGCGTGGCCTGCTTGGCCGCCTCCTCCACGCCGCCGCGGGGCGAAAAGCACTCGCTGGCGTACGACTCGGCGCTGGCGCGCGCCAGCTTGGTGGCCTCGACGGCGCCGCGCACGGCGGAAATGCTACGCGGCGTGCCGGGCGTGACGGTGCGCCACCACGGTCCGTCGTGCCAGCCCGGCGCGGACTGGCTGCCCGTGATGTCGAGCCCGCGCTTCGGGGCGGATTCCTGCCCGCGCTGGATCACCAGCAGGTCGCCTCCTTCCACCTGTGCCATCACCCGCGAGAAGACGGCGTACACCATCGGGTCCAGAGTGGGGTAGCCCTGGAGGTCGTGGGTAACGTGGATCTGGAGACGCTCGTGGGAGGAGATCGGAGGCGCGAGGGTGTGGATGAGGGAGGTGAAGGTGGGGATGGCCATGTTTCGAAGCTCACCACCTGTGCGGTGTTAGTAGGCGCAAATCAAGCTTGAATTGGCTGTCACGGAGGGCCCATCAACATACCAAGATCTCGCAAAGCTCCCACGTTTCCTTTCACCTGTTGGGCCCATTTCTGTGCTTCTTCATTCTGCTGGATTTCCTTGACGGCGGCTTCCGCCTGCTTCATCGCTGCGCTGGCCGTTGCAAAGATGCCTCCCCACCATCCGCCGCCACTGGTGCTCGGGGACGTCTCCTGGGCCGCAGACTTCTCTGGTTCGGAGGTCTGCACGTTCGTCGACTTGTTTGCAGCGCGAGAGGCACGAGTGCTTTCGCCTGACTTGCGCGGGGCCGCTTTGTCCTCGCTCGTCCGACCGGACGCGGTAGTGCTGGCGGCGGGCTTGGGGGACCTTGTCGCGGGCCTCGTTTCCTGAGTTGACAGCCGCGGAGTCCCTGGCCCACTACTGGGGCGCTGGGAGGCGAGGTTGTCCAGTTCGGCGAGGATGTCTTGTTCGGATTGGGAGGGGGGAGCTGTCGTGGTTGATTTGGAGGAAGGTTGATCGCCGGTCGAGTCAACGCCAAGGTCGTCGAATTGAGCGAGAAGCTCGTCGCTGGTGGGCTTCGAGTTCTTGGGACGCATCGTGGGCTGTGATGTGTTCTGTGGGGTGTGGGTATCGGGATAGGAGGTGAAGATGAGAGATCCAGAGGGAGCTTGCAGTAGTGAGGTCGTCAGGCGGTGGTTGTTTTGGGCGGTGGAGACCGGATGACCTGCGCCAAGAAGCGTTAGTCGGCTGGGACTATGGGAAGTATGCAGATGATTATGGATGATTATGGACTGGTCAGTTCAACAACAGGGGTTTGCAACAGAATCTTAATAACTAGGGAGCCAGAAATGGTCATAACTAAGCGACGTGGCCATTTTATGGGGCCTTGATGTTGTTTCAACGATGGTCAACAGTGTACCTGAATATATATACACCGACAACCCCATGAAGGATGGACTTCTACTCTTATATATCTGGATATCAGTAAGTGTCAACACCACCTTGACATACCACTATGAAGGACCTACTGACAGGCAATATTATTGCCAGGAGAACCAACGCTGCAGAGTAAAACCCCTTATCTCAACTTCGAACAAACGTACCAGAAACAGACAATGCACTGAAGACCGGAGACAATGCAAACCTACTTCATGAGATTGCCAGAAACTAGTCGCAAGTCAGAAGCCGTCTGAGTCAGTATACTACCTAGGGTGTTGGAAAAGTCTGGTTATCTTCAAGATATAAATGGCCCCCAGGATAGCCGGCGGCATCGGGTACAACAGCGGACGCTGGTTCCGCGGGACGTGGGGTTAAACAGAACGACCCGGCATAAATAGCGTCTTCCCCACCATGGCTGGAGATATATCTCGCAACTCCATCGTAGGCTGTTGAATTGCTCCAGAAGAACCGACTGGCCTTCTGTCAGGTACGTATATCCCAAAACATCCTCATCCGCAGACCCGTGACTCACAACCACAGATACAATACATACAATCCCCAAAGCTTATCAGACATCGATCACAATGCGCCTCCCATACGTTCCCAATCCTCCTCCCACCAGCACGCCCGAAGAAGCAGACATTCTCGCGCGCGTGCAAGCCCGTCGCGGCGCTGGTGGCCTCATTCCTCTTGACAGAGCTCTGCTACATTCATTCCCCGTCGCCGATGGCTGGAACTCCTTTATTGGCGCCATTCGCACGCGCACAAGTCTGACACAGCTGATCAAGGAGCTCGTTATATGTCGCGTGGCAGTTCTCAATGAAGCGTGGTTTGAATGGGAGCACCATGCGCCGCTCCTGCGAGAGGGCGGATTCAGCGAGGCGGGTTTGGCTGTGGTCCTCGATAAGGAGACGAATGTTCCGCAGAATGTACAGGAGGGAATATTGACACCGGATCAGAGTGCCGTGTTGAAGTACACGGATGCTATGACGAAGACGGTCAATGTGCCCGATGAGGTGTTCCAGGAACTCAATGGGTTCTTCAATGACCGGGAGGTGGTGGAGATTACGGCTACTGCGGCAGCATATAATTGTGTGAGTCGGTTCCTGGTTGCGTTGAATGTTGGGGAGAAGAACAAATGAGGATGACGAGGTGAATCGGTTCGGATAACCTATCTTCTATGGAAATGTAGTATGACACGAGATCATGCGGGTTCAGCTGCCCCATAGAGCGAGGCTGGACGATCATCATGATTGACATGGTCGCTTTCATTGTCTCTGATCTCTTTGTGTAGACCATCGACTTTTCGAGAGTACCAGGACAGCAGCAAATGACCAGAAACTCCCCGACCAATGTCTGAAAACATCCTGACAAATATCCAAGCGCCTAGGCACGTAGTAACGAGAATCATTATAAAATATACCTCATAGAACACGGGTGTATCTTACAGTTCCAATACAGAATAAATACCGATTGTATAGTCGCTCCAATGACAGGGTTGTTCGGTCCGTCGCCACACAAGTGGGTGAGACTGACCAAAAAAGTCTTTCCAAAATAGAGGCATACATAACAACATATCATGCAGTAGAAATAAAAAGAAAAAGAAATCCAACACTACTGAAGAACAGAAGATGAAGCATAGACGGAAGATCCATCCGGAGGCGGTCTTTTTCCGGTGGATCTCAGGCTGGACCATTCGGGTATAGCCCCATACCGCCCCGGGCTCCAGCCAACCAGGGAGTGGGCAGAGGGAACTTTCTTACTACGACGACTTTACCTACAACCACTTTTTTCCAACCCTTCATGATTGTTGTTCACCCTCATCCATCGCCATCCTCGCTCTTCTTCTTCCCCCCGTCCGCTCCTCATTGCATGGCTTCTTCTCTTCTCCTTCATCTCCTGTATTAATTCTCGCTTGCCGATTCCCTCTTCTTCGCTCCTCCTTTCTTCTCCCCCTTTCCTCCTGTACTTCTGGACCCCCTCTGTTTCTGGGAAAGTTTCATACTTCCAGTACTACGACCACCACTGTTCTACTCCTGTTGCCCACACACTGTCTACTTCTCGTGTTTCTCTTCTCATTCACGAGGATTACTCCAGTAGCCTTCTTCCCAAGACCTTTTTCTCTTCTCTTCCACGCTTCATCCTCCCTTTCTCATCTCCCAACTCCCGAGGATCATCCCAGCATACTACCCGGTCGAGCTTTTCTTTGGCTGAACCACCGCGCTGTTCACCCTTAATCTCTCTGCATTTTCTCTTCATACTCTTCCTTCATCCTTCTGACAATACTCAATCCTGATTCTCCTCATTCTGTTCTCAACCTCGCGTGGAGCCGATGAGCCTGAGCGTGGTCGATACCATACGACGTTTTCCTGGCTTACCCGCTCGGCTGTTCTGTACTTTTCCCGTTTGAGAACACAACTGCCTTCCACCATCATCCACTTTTCTCCAGTCTCTCTACTACTACTTGCGACTATCCCTGCCAACTGTTCGCGACCACCAAGGTCGATATCACCACCCTTCCACCTCCTACGTGGCTTTAGCTGTCCGTGAGAGAAGTCAACCAGATTTCATCATTCGACAGTTTTTCCTGTCTCGGTCCGATTTTGTTGATCATTCAAGGTACGTCGCTTATCGCGTGTCCACGCCTACATCTACTGTTCCCCTGTCAACCCATCATCGTCCACTTATCGCCTTCATCTCCCTTGATTTCTCATCATTCCTGGCAATCCTCTACAACGTCTGCTGGTCGCTTCTTTTCTTTTTTTCCCCCGGTTTACACCGATGTTCCCCCTTACCCCTACATTTCATATTGACTACTGGCGTCTTGGCGCCGCAAGCGAACTTTTTCATCCCAAGGTTACTCGACCTAACTGGTTCCACTGCTTACAACTGCTTAGATCCGAGTCCCAACCTTGGGCTCCAGAGTAAGATCACTGTCTTTTACTTCTCTCAATAACAATCTTTCTCGGGTCTCTTTGACCGCCTCGGGGCTCAACCATCATGGCTCCCGTCGCCCAGAGCGATATTGAACGGGAGAGCCATACTTCCGATATGGCCAGCCAGGACTCTCCGCTTCGCCGACAGTTCTCCGAGCCAATTCATGCTCGCTCTACATCTACTCAAGCCTCACCATCTCCATCTCCCATGGCGCACAAATCTAAATGTGCCTGGTGTGGCGAGTATTTCGAATCGTCTGGCGAAGATTCCTCTTCTCAGAAAGAGGCCTTAAAAGAACACATCGCCACGGTTCATCCGCATATCGCAAAGTTCTCGACCTATGACGCGGCTGCAGATGGAGATGACCAGAGTGTCACCGACCTTCATGACGATGAGCATCACTTGGACGATGATGACGCCGGGGATTCCGAGGGTGCATCTGATGATGAAGTTAACCACTCTGCCCATGGAGAAGATGATGGCGATGTTGAAGCCGCCGGAGATGGTGCGGCTGAATTCGCAGAATCCACCGAGATGGATGAAGACAACGACCGTGACGAAATTGAAAATGACAGACAAGAGCCCGATCTAGAGGGTGAAGGCGAAGGGCCGGAGGCCGATTCCGAACTTGCACTTTCTAATCAGCTTCACGAATTCTCTCGCGAACAGGACGCTGTTTCTCTGGACAAGCGCCTTCACAATCTTTGGAACATCCACGACGTGCGCAATTTCTCCGAGGATTATGAGGAGCTATCATCTGGCCTTGATATGACTTGGGCAAAGGTCTTCCATGACTCCAAACGCGGCAAGAAACGGGATGTATCTGAGTTCTCGGATCGACCCAGCCCGTATAAGATGACGAAGAGCACAAGAGGTGAATTTCTTGAGATCACCTCTTTGGAGGACTTCCTCTCTCAACTCCGTGACCCCGAGACGCGCTCATCTGATGAACTCTACGCGATCACGGAGAACGTTGCCTATGCTCTGAAGGCATGGCAAGATGAATACTTGGCGATCGAAAAGCTCCACAAGCTCGCGACCCGCCACAATGCCAAACCCACCACAAACCCAAGAAAGTTGGACAGACCAGCAGTTTTCGAAGACAAAAAAGAAGCCACACTGTACGGTTACAAACATGATCCCAAGGAAGATAAGGTTGGATTTCAAAACCCGTTCACGCAAGGTGGCTTTAAGCCTACCAGTGCTCAAGCGAGACGGATGGCCGCCAAAGCTGGTTCGGATCCCAACCCCGATGGATGGCCGACTATCATTAAATTCGGTACCCGACATGTCCCCAAGTTTCAAAACCCTCCCCGTGAGGAGTTCGTTGGGAAGGCTACGCGGAAACGCAAGGCGGCGGAACTGGAGGCTGCCAGCAAGGCCAATGAGACCGACGAGACCCAAGTCGAAAGCCCAGCACCCATTGAGCATGAGGAACCCCAGGCCAAGCGGCGCACGCGCTCCCGCCGGTCGGATATTATGCCTGAAGCCCAGATCTCCACCCCTGCTCGATCTTCTGCGCGGGGACGTGGACGTGGGCGCGGACGGGGAGGTGCCCGCATGGGCTCGCGCGCGACTTCTGAAGCTCCCCAACTGGCTGCTGCATCATCGATCCGTTCATCTGGTCGCACACAAGGCCGGGAGCCCACTACTCCGACGACGGCGGCGGCGGCGCAACCCCGCCCTGCAACTCACCTGGCTCCCATTGAACCTGCCCCAAGCGGTGCTCCTGCAACTCCTACTGCCCCTAGCACCACCCCTGGTGTAACGGGCCAGACCGAGGCCTTGGACCCAGCAGAGATTGCCCGACGGGAAAAGATTGCCAACTCGAAGAACCCCAAACGAACCGAGGCCATGCTCAATCATTGGGCTCGATTCAACCGGGAGGGACGCACGCGTAACCCGAAACGGTCCAAAGCCCAGATCGAGGCTGACCGCGCAGCTGAGGCTGCTAGAAAGGCTTCCGAACCCCCCAAAATGGGCAAGAAGAAGAAGACGCCCAATCCTGTCATTAAAGGGCCAACGCGCGTTGATGTCGGCCTTGCTCCAGCACCTCATATGCCTCCTCCGGCGTCGTTGGCTCCGGCACCCCCAGGACCACATCATCAACTGGCACCAATGCCTCCTCCTCACCGGGCGTCCCTCCCCCCGTTTGCTCAGGTGGATCCCCGATCTATGGCACCATTCCCCGGGCCTCCGGGACCTCCAAGCCATCTCCAACCACCGCCACAACCGTACCATACTCCCTACCCTTACATGTCGCCGTATGGGGCCCCGCCGCCTCCTTCACTACCCCCACCGGGCCACCCACGCCCGGCATGAGGGATCTGAGAGGATCAATCCATTTCGCTTTCTTTTGATTCTACGTTTTGCTGTTTTGTTTACGGGTAGAGGTGATAATCTGTACATTCGGTTCTCTTTTGTTGATATGTATCACCATTGGGACTCGCGATTGAGATAGGACTTGCATCAGCTTGTCATTAGCGTGTCATTTGCAGCGACCGGCGCAGGGATTGGTTTTTGTACATTGACGGGTCCGGTTCGGGAGGTTGTACATGTACTTGCTGGGAGGACTTTATGGATTGATTCAGGATAGTGTCTATTAATGGTCTTTTTCAAGTCTGTCACTTGCAGTAATAAGTACTGGGAATAGAATAGGGGATGAGTAGGTATAACTAGGAGCTGTGTACCTGAAGGTATAGAAAAATGAGAGCCAGGAATTAGTAATCCGCTCCACCAATGACAGCATGCGCATATACCATAGTCAGGACATGACATCCATCTCACCCGCTTTACCTTACCCCATACCTCACCAGCTCCATCACAACAACCCACCACGTCAACAACGCCTTCCAACATGGTACTTACTCCCTTGCTCTCCGCACCCCCTACTCCACCCTCCACCAACGTCCCATATGCAAAGCTAACAACCCCAGTCTGATCTACAGACCAACTCCGCCGTCGCCCTAGGCGCCCTGACCTCGCTAGGCGGCATGATCGGCTACGCGCGCACCGGCTCGATCCCCTCCATCGCGGCCGGTCTCTCCGTCGGCGCCCTCTACCTGTACAGCTACTCGCGGCTGCGCAGCGGCCAGTCCTACGGTGAGGAGTTGGGGCTGCTGGCGTCGGCCGTGCTGGGCGGGAGCTCGATCCCGCGCGCGATCAAGACGAAGAAGATGGTTCCTGTTGGGTTGAGTGTGCTGGCGGTGTATGGATTGGTGGTGTTTGGGGCGGCGGTTAAGGAGAAGAGGGCTTGATCCAAACCAAAAGGGTGTGGTGTGGGGTGATGAGGTGATATGTTTATACCAGGAGCTTGTCTGATTGCTTGCTTCTTTAAGGGAGATGGAGCGATGGAAGATTGTGTTACAAGGCACGCTACAGTATACGAAGAGAATCTACATTAATTGCGTGGATAGTGTAGTGCAGCCTACCTTGACTAGACTTACAGTATAAACCAACCGACCAAAACCGACCAAATCAACCCCGTTCCCAGATCCAACCCCTGGACTCCTGGACCAACTGAGATCAGTGCCTCGCTCAAGTGAACGACCGACTCACCATCTTCATCGTCCGTATTGTGCATCGGCAGTTGATGTGCCTGTGTCCCGGTGAAAGGGGAATGGATAGATCCCAAAGAAAGGCCAAGACACCTGCGAGCGAGAGCAGCAAGCGACTCGCCAAACTACTGACACGACAATCAGGGCAGGAAGTAGCAAAGTATGACCGAGCGGAGAAAAGTGAAAATGGCGATATTATCTCTAGAGTTGAATTGCAAATCGCACTTAGCTGGAGAGTCTGGTCCATTCTTTTTCCCTTCGGTGACCTCGCGGGCCCCGACACCGATAGACAGCACGTACGTATGACGCTGCGGCCGAAGGGGAATCAAAGAGCTTGAAAGGAAAGGCTGTGCGATCGCACACTTGATCGACGAGTCGGGCGCTGTCGAGCCCATCGCTAATCGGCAGCATCGACGACCGTGTCCGAGTCCCGCGTGGCTCCGGCAACGGCAACAGGCGGAACCGTTTCCAACACCGTCTCCCCACGGCGATCGGGAACGAATGTGTACCTGGGCAGTCTAGCCATCTTCTCCTCCGGACTGGTCTCATTGTCAGAATACACCAATCTTGCCTTGGATTTGTCTTTCTTGGGGGCCTTTTCTTCCGGCGCGGGAGCACCGGTGGCCGCCTGGTCCGCTGCCTTGGCTGCCCCCGATATCAGATCATCCACAGACGAGGAAATCTGCGCCGTCTCAGGCACTGCGGGTTTGTCGCCGTTCGACACACCGGCCGGAGATGTCGTGCTAGGGACAGGGTGTCCCATGTGCATCTGTTGCATCTGATAGGCATTGACCTGCGGGGCGCCGACAACTGGTCGTTGAGGAAGGCTGGGGGCTGCGGGGAGGCTGCCCTGCCGTTGCATGTAGCCGGCGGTCTGTGGAGGGGTGTGCGTCTGGGGCAGCGGTTGCTGCGGCGGCTGCTGGGGTGGGAACGGCGGCGGCGTAGCTCCATACGCCGGAACGGGCTGTCCAGGGGTCCCCTGGAACGACTGTGGGGAATAGCTAGTCGGCGTATACTGCGCACTAGATGGGTATTGCGGTTGTCCGCCTGGTGAGAAGTTCTGGTATACTGGACTTGCCGTTTGTTGGTAGGGAGAGCCCGCGCCTGCGTACGGCTGGGGATATGAGAATGGTTGGGTGGGGGCGGGCGCACTTGCGGGAGGCTGTCCCTACATGCTGTTAGCATATATCTTTCGCAGGAATGACGGAAGTTTCGACTTACAAATCCAGTTTGTCCTGCGCCGATAGGCGTCGCCTCGCCACTGCTGCCTCCCGCGCGAGCCTCGGCTTTCTTGGCCTTGTGTTCCGCCAGTCGCTTCTTGATGTCGGATACACTCTCCAGCTTGGGTTTCTTCGCAGGCTGTCCACCAGACCCTGTTCCCGGGGGTGGGTTTCCCGTCACGGCCTGCCGCTCTGCCTCCGCCTGTTGGAACTGAGTCACGACTCGCTGGTTGTGGGACTGGATGATGTCCTCGGGGACACCTTCCATGCCGAAGATCTCGACATCGAGGCTGGATCGATTAGGCAGAGCATTGTCGACGGAGGACAGCTGTTCCTTGTGTACTTGGCTCATATGCACCGACAGTCCTAGAAAGGGGATGCGCGGTTAGTGAGGGTATCGACAATCGCAGACTCGACACTCACCTCCCGCCGTGTTCAGCCTCCTGCCACACCGTTCGCATTTGAAGTGCTTTGCCTTCTGGTGGGAAATGAGGATTTTCAAATCATCGAAGTCACGCTCGCAGTAGTAGCACCACGGACGAGCCAAAAGTTCTTCCAGCGTCGGACCACGTCTCTTCTTTCCCATCTTGCCAGTCTATTGAATGGTTATCTATCGAAAATAGGTGGCGACACTCGTTAGGGTGATAAAACAGGTGCTGGCGAAAGAGGCACTGTGTGAACGCGAATTGAGGTTGTCACCGCAGACCTTGGTTGTCGCCCGGAAGATGAGGCTGCAACATCACGTGAGATGATGTATGCTTGTCACGTGGATTGTCTACAATCTGGCAGTCGACGAGAAGCTTGGTAGCATACAAGCCTTGGTAATATCATGGCAATGAAGTAAGAAATGAATTCGGGTAAGCTAACAATTTGTATGATATCATCATAATATCTATCACGCCATCCTGTGCTGTGTTGTCAATCTATATCCAGTCCATGCAATGCACACCAATGAACACTCGTGTAGTTTATCGTACCAGTCGTGTAAATGCCATGCCAGATTAACCAAAATATAAACTCGCTGATGGAGCCTTTACAGTATGCAGGGGAACATGTGCACACTGACCTGTGTGTTGAATCATCCCCCAGCCATTCACCTAGAGAAGACTTCTAGACCGAGTATCAGTAACCCCATATCCCTCCCTGTACGCGATGGTCGCATCAGGTTCATCATTGTCTTCGACAAGGCGGTCGTTATCACCATCATCATCGTAGTCATCGTCGGAATCATCGCCATTACCCTGGAACCCCTCTGACTCAACCGTCCAGAAAACGGGAATAGCACTCACGGAGGCAAATGTAGCCAAAAGCCACCAGGGAAAGATCACATAGCCTTCTTTCACCCCAAATGAATACGCCGCGCCGCAGATGGCGGGCCCCGCGGCGCGTCCGATAGCGCTCACGCTGGTGGCCACCCCATTCAGCGTCCCAAGCACACTCAGACTAGTAGCCGAGTTGGTGAGGAGGATGGTGCTGCAGGGGAAGCCAAAGATTGACACGGACAATTTTCCCAGCATGAGCAGGAACACCGTTACGTGTCGGAGAGAATCGGGAACCAGAGCTGTGAAGGGAGTCAACACGTACAGGACCGGGAATATCACGGCGACGGTTTTATAGCAGTTCAGAACCCCGTACTTCTTTGCCGCAGTGGGAAAGACTAGAAACTGCACGAGCATGCCGATGATTCCGATGAGGGTGTAGTAGATGCCGATCGTTTGTGAATCTGTCACAAGTCAGTTTAGGTTATAGAGTAGTACCGCGGAGTTTGAGAATCATACCCACGCCGAACCCGCCGATGAACTTGAATGGCAGATGGACGTTTGGATTGCCGTCTCTCTCTTGGACCGGACTGTGCAAGAACACCGGGAAGAGTGAATCAAAAGCCATGTTGTGCATCGCCATTGTAGAGTACGATAACAGGATGATGCTGGATTGCGGTGTAAATACCTCTTTCCAGCTGGGGATTTTGACAGGACGTTTGACATTAGATTTCTTGGGCCGGTGTTCCCCCAGCAAGGCGGTAGTCTCGTCGTCTTGCGACTTGTAGTGGGACTTTCTTCGCTTTGAAGTGCAAGGGCGCGTCAGCATATCACCTACAAGCAACCCATAATCACGATGGTCCTTTTTGGCCGCCAATGTTTCCTATGTCTGATTAGCAGAGATCATCGTAGTTCTCCGAGGACAAGTATTCTTACTTGAAGGAACAACCAGCCAGTGGTGATGCCGACCACGAAAAAGACAGCAGAGGCTAAATTAGGCAGGATAAAAGGGTACTCCTTCAGGAACACCGAACCCCCAAAGAGGTCCGGGTGTTTGAAAGCTGGCCGCGCCAAAGCGCCTCCAAAGGCCGGACCAAAAATACTACCGATGGTCCAAACCAGCGGCATGACGCTGAAGGCCCGAGGTTGGAGCTCCTTTTCCGGAACCATCTCGGCTACCATGGTTCGGATGATGCCGACATTTCCATTCATGAGCCCCAGGAAGGCGCGGGCAGTGATCAACATTCCCAGAGACTTTGAAAGCCCGAACATTAATGAGAAGATCATCGTGAAGACGAGGCCCGTCAGGATGATGGGTTTCCGGCCGAAGGTATCTGAGGCGGTTCCCCAAGGCACGGCCATGGTGGCCTGACAGATGGAGGTGACTGCGGACGAGATGCCCACCCATTTTGCGACTTCATTTTTGGAGACGCCGATTTCTTCGATCATCTCTGGCTGATGGGGGGTCAGTGGGTGGAGGGCGACAGGAAGGAATGGGCAGAAAGTACATACGAGGTATGGTAAGACCGAGGTCAAAACCACTGGGGGAAACTGATCAGCCTTTTGGGAAACGAAGTAGACTTGGGACTGGTATACCTGGTTCTGCAAAGCGACATATTGCTACAGATCAGGAGTTGGTTAGAGAGACTCGTAGACGCGTATACAGGACCAGGCGGGGACAGAAGACATACATAGAATGACCAACTGCCGCACGGGCAGTTTAAAGGTTTTCTCCCGCATGTAGAGTCAGAAGTCAGTCCTCTGAACAAGACCTCCAACGGGAAATCTGGTCTTTGCAAGGGCTGAGAGAACAAACCGGCACCAGCAGAAGCATCCAAATCCAAACAAAAAGAAGACAAGACAAGAGGAGTGGGACTGAAAGAGGAGACGAGAAGGCTGAGGCCGGATGAATCACGAGGGGAGACCAACTTCTACTACTAAGCGGTCCCTTTGGCTAGTGCGGGTTGGGTGGGTCATCGGCAGGCGACAGTAGTAAGTATGTACCTGGGTAGTATGTACAGTCTGTAGTAGAACAGGGAATCAATCAATCAGTCGTCGTGATCTCTTCGTCCCTTGAGTGCAAAGCCAATCCCTCCTCGCAGATGACCGCACCCTGCAGATACATCGGTGGAGATTATCGCGTGCTTGTTGGGTGTTATTCTTCAAGGCTGGAGGATGTGCTCGGATTTTTTTCCGTGGTGCCTTATTGGTCTCTTGCGAGATCTTATATACCTCGTCACATGTACCGAATAATTTTGGTGGACAATGATCGCAGCATGAGTAGACCTTGATCTCTAGGGTCCCGAAATCCCTAAGTCCAGATTGTCCTGCAGTCTGGGGTGATCTTACAGCCATACCTTCTATTTACATAGTTAAGAGCAGCAGCTTCCTTGTGCAGCTATTGTCATGATTGATATTTATATCAAATGACTCGCATCTTGCTAGTATAAATTGAGTAGAATCTTGTATATGATGTGGATCCTACTAAGGATGATATTTCCCAAGCTGTATTGGATGCGCCTTTGAATTTGTCAGCAATATCCATTCCAACTATGGATATTCCGGAATAAGTTTCCCTACTAAGGACGCTGGGATCTGGCGGGATCTGCTTTTGGTGTGTTCCGGCGGGCCCTACGGGGTCTCTATAAGCTTATGACTGGTGGGCTATAGCCGCTGAGGGGCCCGTAAAGCTTATAAAGGTAGCCTACAGTCTAAGGTCAGGTAACTTCAAGCAATTCCAACAGAGTCTCTCACCCGACAAGTTTAAGCCATCAACATTCAAAAAATGTCCCATTTGACCTACTACAACTACGACGGCGTCGGCAAACGTAACCAGCAGAAGTTCAAATACAGCCAGGCGGTCCGCATCGGTGATCGGATCGAATGCTCTGGACAAGGTATTCTTACAATGCTTGACGCAATGCCTGACAATTTCCCGTAATTGTAAACACCCAACTAACAGACTCCGGTGCAGGTGGTTGGGATCCCGAAACTGGGGAGTTCTACAAAGAGATCAACGCACAAATTGGCCAGGCGTTCCGGAACGTCGAGTTGGCGTTGAAGACAGCCGGTGGAAAAGGATGGGACCAAGTCTTTCGCGTGAACTCCTATCACGTACCTATCAATAATGAGGCGCTGGAGGCAATGGTCCGAAATTTCAAACAGTACATGCCGAATCACGAGCCATTATGGACCTGTGTCGGTGTTACAAGGTTGGGAGAGGATGATATGAGGGTTGAGATTGAAGTCGTGGCCCATGATCCGCAGTGATTTATAAATACAGCACTATCATATGTGGCTGGCCCTTCCAGGACAAGTAGCCCTGAGATAATCTACTAAAGAGTCCTATGTACTGATGTGGAAAGTCCCTGGACTTACCCTGCAGATGTATGCCTTAGTCGGAGTCTTAATGTATGCTTGCCGCCGGAAACGTAAATACTATGAACGGCTATTGGCGAAAGCCACAGGAGCAATGATTTAGTAAGAAGATGTTTGGTGGCAGTATGAGAGTGCTCTTGTGATACAACTTTCTATCCAACGTGCGGTAGTACATGATTCGTAGTGTATCAAAAGAAGACCTATAGTTTGTCTAGAACCCCACATATATGTGACTTACGTGACAAGGTTCCCGTTCCAAATAGTGTATCATGTACCCATGTCATCTATTTCTTCAGCAGCTCTGTGGCCGCTTCCAGTCGCTCAACAATAATGGAGCGCCATTTCTGTAGGCAATTATGTTAGTGGCCACTTAGCAAGACACACCACCCCAAGAGATCTGCTTACCTGGGCGTTAGCCACATCGGCGGCCTCGAAACTCTCTACCAGCCCGGGGAATGTTGCCCCAGCATATCCCGTCCAAATGCCTGGTGCGAACACCACGTGTTTGTACCAGCTCCGCCCGTCCAAGCCAGGCTCGTACAGGAATTTACGCTCAATTTCCTTGTACTTGACGTTGACGGCGCGGATCTGGAAGTACAACCTCACCTTTTTCCACCAGAGGTACCAAGGAAGATCCTCGTCCAATTGGGAAGCCAGCTTGGCAGCATAAGCATCGAACCTCACTGCCGCTTCCTGGAACTCGGCAATCGCCCTGTCCAAAGAGCCAAAGTCGAAGGAGCCACCATGGGGCAGTTGTTTGGCGGACGGCTTGATCTTCTTCAAGTACGCACTGAGGCCAGCACCGTAATCAGCCGCACTGAATGCCAGAACGGGTGTCTCCACAAGTTTGGCAGCGGCCAAAGACCAGATCTTCGTGCAAGCCTCGTGATACAGCCACTGCGGATCCCCGAACCGATCCATCCAGTCGAAGCTATCATAGTTGGAGTGGTAATGATATACGGGGTCCTGCTTGCCACGGCCGAAACCGAGGTCAAAGCTGGGAACGCCAATGAAGTCCTGGAAAGCAGTGAAGTCGCTTCCACTTCCCATGGTGCCAATTCTCCCATCCCAGACATCGCGGACAGTCTGCCCCTCAACGGTTTGGTTGGGAGATTGGACGAGACCCGTCACGTCGTAGATGACATTGTTCAGGAGAGGACTGGCTGTGGGATGAAGCTGGGTTCCAGTTGCAGCAACATCGACATTAAGATACGCAATGTTAGCATGCGAGAGCCAAGGAATGTTATCCTCGACCCATTCAGTGGATCCCAACAGCCCGTACTCTTCACCATCCCAGCTTGCAAAGACAATGGTGCGCAGCGGCTTCCACCCGGCCTTGAGGGCCTCGCCGAAGCTGCGGATGACCTCGTTCATGACAGCTGAACCACTGTTTGGATCTCCAGCGCCGCCAGCAACCCAGGCATCTCTGTGGTTGCCTAGGATAACGACCTCATCCGGAATCGAGCCTTTAATAACACCAATAACATTCCACAACGGTGTCGTTACATATTCTTGCTCGTTGTAGAGGTTGATGACAACATCGTCCGGTGAAGGGCCGATGTTATACTCGACCCCTTTGGGGCCAAGCTTACCACCTTGCCACCACTCATTGAAATCCGACGCCTTGGGACCATGGCCATTCAAAGCTTTCAGAAGAGGAAGGACCTCCTGGTAGGAGATCGGCAGGGAGGGAATCGATGGAATCGAATCATGCGGGTCTTGTCTCTCACATCCCGGCTTCGATGCATAACCAGGAGTAGTAGGGTCCCCTGGGGCGATACCTATTGCGACTATGTTCAGCCAAAGCTCGCGTTACAACTCGCAAAAACCAGGGCGATGCTTACTCAAAAACTGGGCGCTACCACGTTGAACAGCACTTGGGTTACGAGCCGGGCCGTCCGGATAAGCTTTATAGCCATTTTCCTCGATGATGTCCCCATCCTCCTGGGGGTCGTCGTACAATATCACACCGACCATACCCAGCTCCTGAGCACGCTTGACCTTGAGCCCACGGAAGATGCGACCATATTTGATGATTGCAATCTTGCCTGCGAGGCTCACGTTGGCGTCCACAAGATCTTGAAAGTCGTGGTAGGTGCCAAAATTAGCGTATACAAACGGAGCGGTGACATTGCCGGTAGCGGAGTATCCATGGAAAGTGGGCACGCGATCAGGCAGACCACTGGTGTGGTCCTTTTCCAGCACATCTTCTTCGAGGGTAGCCTCGAAGGTGACCTCGGTCGCATCGCCCGACTTTTTCAATAGTGCTAGGCGATGGTCAACCGGATAATTGAGGTAGATATCGTACGCCACGATGCTCGTGTCTTCGACGCCAAACTCCTTCCAGCGTTCCTGTGTCCATACCGCCTGACTCAGGTTTTTGCCGGCGAGATGAGGCCCCGCAGTGTAGTAGCTGCTCCATTCACGTTCCTTCGCAGCCGAAGGAGTATTTTGAAGGATGGACAGTAACTCTTCGTAGGACAGACCATCTCCGTGAGGCCAAGAGGCATGCGGGAAGGGATGGGCCCCAGGGAGATAGGACCAGATAGAGCCATCGTCACGAGGAAGAATGGCGGACGGAATGAGAAACAGGATTACTGCGATGACCAACACCAAGCCCAGTGAGAAAGTGCAGGTCCGTCGCAAGGTATGGTGAGGATAGCGATATCGCTGGGGAGCGACATTGACCAGGAGCAGAGGAGTAGTTTCCGATGGCGCCATGGCTAATCCTATGTGCTTTTCCCTCATCTCCGGGGGCATCTTTTGAGGGGGATGAGATAGGGGAGGGATGGGGGTGGAAGGAAGATCATTCCGAATGTACGAAGCTCTGGGGGGTGACAAAATGGCACCTTCGCCTTACGTCAACCACCCCGGACTTATCGTTATCGCAATTTGCCGACGCCCCCTCATTTTTACTCGTTCGGGCAGGGAAAGCTTATCTCTCAGAACGGCTAGAGCCAAACACTCGGCAGTATCCGAGGCGCAGAAGACCGCCATACCTACGGAGATGATAAAACATCTTGAACTGATGATGGTTGTTCTTCCTACCTATATACACTGATTATACTATGCAGTCAATTGACATCGTAGTGGCATCCTCAGAAGGCAAGGGTTATCCCGAAAGTACGTCGACACGCCTCAACCATGAGTGAACATCCAAGTTATCCATCTACCCATATGCTGTCCTCGGCCTCCTCCACAGGAATCGGCACCTTATCGTTCAAGGCGAAGTTTAGCTTCTCTCCAATCTCAATACTTTCCCGTAGGATCATCCGTGCAGCTTCATCATTGACCTCCATATCTTCTTTGACCAGTCTCATCGCCAGTTCAGGAACAAGTACGTGCTGGGCGTAACCCACAACTCCGGTCTTTTTGACAATGTGATCGTCAGCCGCAAGTCGCCGAAGTGTACGCGAGAACCGTGTCGTCAATGCGTGTAACCTAGACGCATGACGAATTAGTACCATCCGAGTAGAAAACTAGGCGCTAGAGAGGCAACTCACATCTTGGCAGCACCCTGTGTGCCGTAATAGCCGCACGATATCGTTTCCAATCCATCCCCATCTAGCGTCAAACGGAAATTCTTCGCTTGGCCGGATCTCAATGACGTATCCAGGATGTTCCTGTAGTACGATGTGCTTTCCGGCACCAGGAGACTCTCTATGTCGTCGAAGTGATGCTTAATACGCTCATCGAACTTCTCCCAGTCAATTTCCGGGTATCCCTTCTCGCGCCACTCCTTCTCGGCCGAGCTTGTCTTGTGCGATTCGCAGAAACGCTGCTGTTCTCGAATCCGTTGTTTAGACTGTGTTTGGAAGCGCATCAGCGATTCCGGGTCGACCGCTTCTTTGCACCAAGGGCAGACTGCCTGGTCAGCGGCAATCGGGTCGTCAGCAGTTTCCGACAAAGTGTCCAAGGCATCTACCACGCTGGAGGAGAGGGAACTGAGCGGTGTGGTAGAGCCGGAATCATCATCGAATACTTGAGCAGAGGATGTAGCAAAGGAAGAGCTAGAAATGATATCGGGGAGGCCGGGCATTTTGAACTGAGGAGACGGGCGAGATTTGACCGGACTTGGAATATCAATGATCATTGGAGCCTTGAACTCCTTCGGCGACCCGGCCTCCTTGTCGGATTTGAATTTGGTGTTACTTGGACTGGATCTCTTCTTCTTCTTCCGGCTATCTGAGGAAGGCGAATCCGCCTGAGATGGCGCGGCACTGGAGCTAGTCCTTCCGAAAACTCGATTGCGGGATTGAAATGTGCGTTTCGCGCTCTGAGAGGATCGCATACCCCGAAACATATCATCGTCATCGCTCTCCCCTGCAGTACCCAGGACTTCTGATCCTCGTTTGCGCCAGAGGACTCCTTTTGCATGGCTTGTACCGCCCTTATCTTCCGCTTGTCCCTCTGAGCTTTTCGCAAGCTTCTCCTCCAATGTTATTTTAGGAAGGCTCGGGCTTCGACGAGCTCCGGATCCCTGGCTAGAACGAATATTGCTTCCCACGTCTTCGTCGGAGCTGATAGGCTCATCGTCGGTGGCGGGCTCTGGTTTAGCAGAGGCCTCGGCTGTGTTAGGCCTGAACGTTGATAGTAGTGATTGCCCGGTGAAGTTGCTTCTCGTTATGCGGTTGGATGCGAAGCTCGAATCCGGTTTTGGACGGACCATGACGAGAGCCGTCGAGAATTCAAGGAGTGAATGAATCGCACGTAAGGAAGCTAGCGACCGAAACGAGCGACTTTCAGGTCGGATTATTTGGAGGCGCGTAGCTATCTGCACTTTGCGTCGTCAATACTACCGATGCAGCGGAACCGTGGCCAGGCATGGCCAGGCACCAGGGACACGAACCTCGAAAACCGCAGACTACCTCCAAGCCAGCTTGGGCATCATGCGTGAGAATGAGGCCTTGTTGAATTAATAAAGATGGTCAGTGTTGCAGGCTTTGCGACTGTGCAGAAGAGACTAGGAGGGGAAGATTCAGATAGTCGACATGATCGGGAGAAAGTGGGAAGTGACGCGTGTGGTTGGGGTGACACGCTATCGTGGCGTTGGCGTTTCTCCGCATCGCATTTAGATTAAATTAGCTCCGGCGCTTGTCAAAAGAACTCCAATCAGAAAAATTTACCCAGTAGGATGCTCGGAGTATAGAGGAGTATCACTGTCTATTTATTCAAGAAAATCAGCAAGAAGCTGAACAGATTTACAACGCCATATATTGCTCTCAAGGGATATAACGCAGGACACGCATGCAATACACCAAGCCACCTTGGAGGAAGTCTTCGTCCTAAGGATCCCACTAATTATATGATGACATGCCTCTATACCGATGACAATGTATGAATAGAATGATAACAATGGACAGACAATGTATAGCATGGAAAAGAAACATCATTGTTCAACCCGTTTGACGCCGTGAGATCGTGTTGTTCTCCTTATATATGGAGGCTTGGAATGAAGAATGGGCCGACCTGAAATGTATAAACCATAAATCATTATTCAAAACTCATTTGTATCTCTCCTTCATCTCCGTTTCCAAAGCTATGGTCGGCCCAAGCGTTTGGTTCGAGCGCCATAGCACCGAGCGCGCTTGCGCCGACGCCAACCGGCATCGTCATTGAAGATCGAAGCGGTGGCCTCGAGCTATGAGGATCAAATTTGGCAGCTGTTGATGGCTCGAAAGAGGACTGCGTACGTTGAGGTGGTTCATGATAGAATGTGTCAAAGCTCAGTTCAATCTGCTCATCCGGAGACAAGGAAGGGGGCGTATCCTGCGACTTGTGACCGGGTGTCGATTCAGACGATGGCTGGGAAGTAGAAGTGTCCGCTTTTGGAGTGTCCTTGTCAACGGCCGGTGGCGATGCGTTCGACGTTGGGCTTGGAGAAGGGTTCAAGTCCAACTTCATGGGCGGTAGGGTCGACTCCAGCTGCTTCACTTCAATACTCTCAGAGGCTAGTTCGGCCTTAATCGCATCGATATCGAACAACACTGATCCGGCGCCATCATTTTCGCCTGAGCTGCGGGGAATTGGGGAATTGCGGTCAACGTCGTAAGTCTCCCAACCCTTCTTTTGCGCCAATTTGCCGCGTTTGAACAAACCGAATCGCTTCTTGTCTGGCTTAGCTTCGGCCTCCCTGCGGGCCTCTTCGATTTCACGGATGAGCTCCCGCTGTCGCTCGCCATGATTGTCAGGGTCAGGGTCTTCAATCTCTGCAAACTCCTCGCTCAGAACTTCCCATCCAACTTCTTTCAGAAGCCGAGGCATTGCTGCACGATAGTCCATATGACCGTTGACAAGCTTCGTGACGTCGAAATTCTCGATTCCGGGGACTCCTTCGACCTTAGCGAGACCAGCGACACGCATGATACCACCACTTGTGGCGCGGAACAGGTATCCCAGGATCCAATCGTTTGAACTATATCCGTTGACGAAGCGCCCAGAGACGACACTGCGAGCTTTCAAGTACTCATCCTTGTTAGCAACGATCGGGGATCCAAAGAGGTAGACATTTTGGATCAGGCCATGTGCGCCCTTATCCGCGAGCTCCTTCAGACAAGAGAAAATAACCCTTGCACCAAGGGAGAATCCTAACAGTGTCACAGGACGTTTCCCGAGATTATGAGCCATGAGTGAATCCGCGAGAATCAACCCAGCGGCGTTTGCGCGTGTCAGAGAGACATTCCAAGGGTTATCAATCAGGTATGAAAGTTTGGAAAGCACCAGCGGCAACTGCAGAGACGCCATAAGGGCTACCAGGACAGTACTTCCAAGAATTTGTTGCAGCCCTTGAGTCAAAGCCTTGCACATGACAGTCAGCTAAAAGGACAAAGATTGTCAAAGCGATCCAACGCTCACCTCTGTACCTAAGATCTTGATGGTGTCACCCATACTTCGCAGCATCTCTGGCTCCCACAGAACTGAGTACAGGTCTCCCATGATGGGATCAACTGTACTGAAGGGCAGTCGTACGTCGTCGACTTTACCAGTCATCCAACCAGATACTGTAACGATCAAATTGACGCGCTTGTTGTTGTGTAACGGACGGTACTCAAAGGTCTGGACGGCGCCCATACGTCTGTGGGACGCCTTTAACCCAATCGTACTACCGGTAAGTGTGGCGCCTGAAGCGATGAGAGCTGTGCCCCCAGCTCCTCCTAAAAAGGCACCAGTGCCCGATATTCCCACAGTAGTCAGCCCAGCAGCGAGACCGGCACCGATGACGGGGGCCAGAAGTCCAGCTGAGAGGCCAATAACCAGACCTCCACCCACTGTAGCAATGCCCATGATCATATATTTCCGCTTAAGAGCCAACTTGCGCCGCTTTTCCATGTTGTCCGATTCATCCCAAGTCTCTTTTTCTGCAGCTTCCTGCATCTCGAGAGCGTCGATGACTCGCTTTTCGAAGCGAGCTATCTGAAGCCACGACACTTCCATAGACTTGCCAACCCTTTCTAACAAAGTTCGGGATCGTGAGTCATATGAGGAATCGGCAATGAGGACAAGGAAAAGATCACAAAGTACAGTCCAGCGGAGGTCGATGTCAATTTTGGCCGATGTGGGCATCTGGGATGGGGTCTTGACTTCTGGAAGGTCCTCTCCCTCGTGCATCTCGTAGGGCGGGGGCGCGCTAGACATGGATGATCTGTCAAGATCAGTTGACAGACTGCCTCGACCAGCATCTTTAGAACTGGGAGATGCAGTGGAAGAGATCGAATTCTTTGGTGCATCTTCCTTTTCATTTGCCAAGGGGTTCTGGACTCGAGCGTTCTGCATGAGCGGTCGAACGAGATCGGATGGCTCAACACCGTGCTCAGCCAATTGTTCAATCATCACTTGCTCTGCGGCGTCGATTTCCATATGCGAGAAGATCCTAGCCATCATGCCTTGTCCCCATTTTCGAGTCGAGTCGATGCATTTTTGCCTTGTCTTGCGAGTCCCCCGAGTCTGGGGAGCTTTTTCTATGTCCCGGGTCATTTGGTATATAGATAACCTCACCACTCCAACGTAAGCTATCCTTTGGCTTTCGGTCAAAAGGTCCTTCGTCGCTTGGAGTTGGCTTGTCGCATCCCGGAGCTCTTCGTCTTCAATACCCGCAGCAGTAGCGGCTGATTCCTTGAAAAGATAGCTCGTATCTTCATCCAGACTGTTCACGGACTCGGCGTCATCATCGAGTTGGACGCGAGTATATCCCCTTCCGGCGCCCCCCAGGCCATTGTAGACAGCTTCATTATCTTCTGTCTTGGCGCCGCGCGCAATCAATCGACCATAGTCATCGTAGACATCAAATTCGTCCAGCGCAGGCATCTCCCTCCACTCTTCTTCGCTCTCCTCCTCGGCTTCATCTTCGGATTCCTGGGGTGCGTTGAGCCTTTGATGCGACCATTCTGAAGGTTTGAGACTTGCACGCTTTTTATGCGTAGAGCGGTGTTGGACGAAAGTGTCAGCAGTCTCCGACTGTGGTTTCTCTGTGTAAGGCGGGGGTGGCCCTTCTTCTCCAGCGGGAGGTGCAGGTTTTCCAGCCGCCATGGATTCCATCGCCTTCTTCTCTTGTGTGATGTCGCTCTCTGTGGCCGTAGAGGTCGATGGCTGGGTGCCTTGTTCGGAATGACCTGCCTTGGTGGATTGATCCTCTTTCGATGTATTCGGGGCCGACTCGTGGGCTTCCTCGCTCCCCAGCTCATTTCCCTGACTGGTGGCCGTGCTGCTAGACACCGTTTCCTCGACATCCTGGGACACTTCCGCATTCTCCGAAGCCTCGTCTGTGGATTGTGCCGGCTTGGGGCGTTCCCGGATAGGGAGGCCGAAGTCATCTACATCCTCCGCACCCCCTTGCTTGTGTCCGGTATCCCGATCTGCATCGGCTTTCGTCCCCGCATCGCCTCCAAGCGGACTGATGTTTTCCTTCTGGCTTGTAGCATCGTGGACATTATTATCGGCGCTGTTTCTCGAGGTCGCTGTTGTGGTCGCTGGGCATCCATTTCCCGAAGCATGCGAGTCTGCTGGCTGGGAGTGATCGGCGGAGGGGTGGTGAACAGGGGTACTTGAGACAGAGGTCATTATTCATGGATGTTTCAATCGACTTCGTCGCGCGATTGCCTCAAGTCCTTTCTCTTTTCCCTATTATGACCACCGTGCATGAATCGTGCAGAGAATGACCCATTCGCGCGAAAGCACCGACGCTTCGAGGCCTTTGAGGTGTAATCTCGGCTGCCGCACCGTAGTCCCGACAGTCTCAATCTTGTGAAGTTTCCTTGGACGTCGCCTGACTGCCTGAGGATTTATTGCGGTGGGAACCGGAAGGCACCATGCGACACTGATGTTTGGTCGAGGGATTGAGTTCACCTATCAACGGGTTGGTGGAAGTTGGTAGCGAGTGGCTATGCTGGAGTCAGAAAGCCAAGAATTGTGAAACCAAAGTGACCATGTAAGTGAGAGTGCAGGAGTTACTCAGTAAAAGAAAAAATCAAGCCCGTCCGAACTCGACCAGGAATTGTTTATTTGTCGACAGTAGACGATTTCGGTGCTGGAGGTGGGAAACCGAGCTCCTGCGACCGGGAGAGGTGCAGCACGGGGTACCGAAAGCGGCAATAGGAGCCACATGTCGTTGCGGAAGACATGATCACGCGTGTCACGAGAAGCTATCAAACCCCCCAGCTTCTCGACAAACATCCTCTTCCGGCGCAAAGATCCTCTCTCTATCGTTCTTGTTCCTTTCTCCATACCCTGGCCGCCCTCGTCTAGGTATGATCTTGATTAATTAACGCTGTCATTTCCAGCCGATCAGTCCATCAGGCATTGTGACATAATCACGGATTATGCCAAAGAATAACATCCACAAGTCGGGTGTCGACTCCACCATCCAACCCCCTGACGCCTCTCCCTTGGCGTCATATTTGGAGCCCCAACAACTTCGTTCCATTTGATATGCACGGACCAGGTGGCTCTCCCTCAAATATTCCCGCTTCTCACGGAGATTTGATTCACGGAGTCATGATACGACCCGAGTGGATTGTGGGGAGACCATGTCCGCTCCTAAACTAGGGGCCTCCGCTGTCTTGGCTTCGGAGATTGTTGACTGTTTCTGCAAAATGCGCAACCTCAACCCACGGAAACTACACAATACTGCGTGTCCTCGGTATACAGCTGGGTGTCTGCTGTACCTCGTGAGACGATATGCATCGAGATGCCAATGGCCTCTGCAAAGCATACTACATTCTGTTCGCATAACCGGTTCTACACGGAAGCAGCCGATTGGAAACGATTAATCCATTCATCATATTGCATCAATCCATCAAACCCCTTGGACTTGGATGGAGATACCATATGGCGTACTCCCAGGACGCATTTCTAAGATTATTGCTACGGCTAACGCAGGAGACGATCTCTACTGGGTCCTCAACTCCTGTCAGGTTGGAAACAGATCCAACTGGAACAAATCGGAAATTACAGCGCTGCCGAGGGCCCGACGGACCTGTCAATCAGAAGCCCGTGCTCAAGTTTAGTGCTGTCGTCTGGTAGGTCCCGAAGTTCTCCCAAGTCTATGGTCGTATTGACTCGGAGCACACTTTCCTTATAAGGATAGTGGTCACGCCTCCCGCCTGGTCTTTCCTCTTACTTAAGAGGGGGCTCGTCTGACTTCAACTAACCAACTTGCAACATATCCCATTACATACAAATCCATCTGCCACACGCCCAGAACAGGCTATTATGTGTTTGACATTTCTCCAGCATGGCTAAAGTCTCAAACGCTCTCTTGCCTAAAACCCTGGCATATTCGACATCCCATATACATTGCTCTCAGGGACCCAGCAGTCCCCTTCTGCCCTATTTGTCGGAGGCATCGGCCTGTGATGCTGGGTGCCTCCTGGAGACACCTGCTGCTGCAGTCCCCCATACGCATATGATGTTAACATCGGCGGAGGATAGGTTGCCATCTGTTGCATGGTAAGATAATTTTGAACACCAGTACCGGCCTGATCCGTTGGCCAAACGGGGCCTACCGGTGGCCCAGGCCCATAAGTTCCGCCGGGGGGCATGGGATGAAAATTAGGGATATGCGAACCGTCCGCACCCATTTCCACTGAAGGTTGGCCCCCAGACCCGAAAGTTTGTGGGGTGTGCAGGGCACTGGGGTGATTTACTGGTGTGGCTGTCGCCGCGTGGAGGTCCTGCCTGTCATCTGCGTGCGTCCTTTCTTGGATTTGCTCATACCAACTTCGACCTTTTACAGCGATGACATATAACCAGCGGCTCGGAACTCGGTACTTTTTATCTCCGCTTGCCTCAGTGAGTCTGCGTCCCAGAGCATCGAGATAAACCCCGGTCTTGATCGTTTCCGGCGTCACTACTTCCCCTAAGGACCCCACACTGACGGAATGGTAGATCTTCAATAGAGACATCATGGCAGCGCCAACCCGTGCGTAAAGGATGTTGGGGATCTTGCGCAAAAGGTCTGTGTCGCAAGTGAGAAAGAAGTCCAGCATCTCTTGAGCGGCATTCATCCATTTCATCGTGATGTCTATGCGGGCAGCGCTCAGTGGGGCATCGTTGCGTTGTATTTCACTGTCTGGTGCTGGTAGCGTATAATATTGCTGCTTGATCGACTCAGGATCTCGGTATCCTTCGCCAACAGCTAGCTCATATATGGCAAGCTTGGTATAATGGTACTCGAACGCCATTGGAACTGATTATCCCAGGTATGAGTTATGATTCATCAAATTCCTCATCGCATGGAAGGGGACCCCTACCATGTAACATCTCAGGAGATATGTTCTTCTTCCAGGACTGCATACGATCGTCAAACCATCTCAGAATCGTCAGGATGCGCATGTCTGACAACGGATTGGCGACACTGGTGTCCTCCAGACCAAAAGAAGTCATAACTTCGTCAACAAGTCTCTGCAGCTCGAACCATACAGCCATCTGCCTGTCCCTGACATGGGGCGAACGCTGCAGGTGGAGTGTACACCTGTTCATCCACGGGTTCCAAGACAGCAAGTTCGGCCTACGTGTTTTCATCGCAACCCTGTTACTGATCAGCGGCACTTTCCACGCTAACATGAGACTGGGACTTACGTGGACGCTAAATGGTAACATCCTAGAACTGCTCTCGCTTGTTGAGCAAGATGCTCATCATAAATGCCGCGTTTATTGGGCTTGCTGCTCATCTCATTCGTCGCATTGCTCCCTGATGCCAGGCCTATCTCCAAGGCCATGGTGGCAGCGATATGAGTATATTGGTAGTATTGGAGTTTCAGCGGTGAATCTGGGGGATAATAGAAAATGATCATGAGCAGCAAAGCCTGGACCAATTCCAAAGATTTATCCCCGTTTATAAAGAATCGTTCCGCATACAGTCGAACCAGCTCCTGGTTGAGCACAGCTGCCAGATTATCGTCCACGGATAAAGCAGCCGCTGCCAACACAGAGAGAAACAACACTGGCTTTGAGCGACGCAACCGGGATGCCGTGGTGTCTGGAGGGAGTAGCACCATGGGAACGAAAACCATGAGCTCAGTCACAAAGAAAACCACCAGCTTCTCAGCATACTCCAGGGAGATCACGCCTCGTTCAATGACATCAGGTCCGGAGGAATTGTTCGAAAAGGATTCGGTGAGAGTGGGAGTAAAGGATGTCAAGGGAAAACCAAGGTCGCGAGGGAGTGGTGGCGGGGGGAACCCGGGAGAACGGGAGTCGATGTGTCTCGTGGGCCCTGACGTGTTGCTTTGAGCTTCTATTGCAGGCGACAGGGTCTCGTTCCGGTCCATCTTCTGATCTGATTCTAGAGAAGCTTCCATATCGCTGTCAGAGCTATCCGGCCCGCTCTCATCCGCCTGCAAGCGCTCTTTCAATAGAGACCGCATTTGACGCATCTCTCTCTCCAGCTGCGCGACCCGAGAGTCGGTTCTCTTGCGGGGTCGTCGCTTCTGCGGCGCCACAAAAACACAGGCCCTTTTTGCCTTTGCGCATCGTTGACATTGGTTGGGCGAATTGCTGTCAGGTAGGCAGCGGACTTTGAGGCTTCGACATGATTCGCAGGACCTGTTTAGTTGCAGCGTGGGGGTCGTTGGTTGGCCGGCAGCAGGGTCGCCAGCAGTGCTAGATGCCGTCGACATTATTCTCCGTCCGTCATCAATCGACTTCGCTCCACTCTGGACTCGACTATGCAAATGTTATTGTCGGCGACGAAGGCAGCTATTTGCAAACAGGAGTGACGGTGACGAAAACTGGGCAAGTCTATTGATGCAACGGACGTCCATCTCTGTCATGGATCCAACCAAGTGGGTTCCACAGATTCGCAGAGGCAGGAAGAGACAGGAAGATGTTAAGCGAGGCGAGAGTCAAAGGAACACGAAGAGTTGCATTATCACAACGGATGTATCTGAATCTGATGATAGAGAGAAATGTGCCATGGACCTGGCTAGGAGGACGAACGAAGAGAGATAACGAGGAGAGAGGGGGTACATTAAGCTCCCTAGCTGGTACCAACCATGCAAAGAACGGAGAATTGAACCCTGAACCAAAGAGACCAAGGGGGGCGTTCCTGGAAGATACCCAATTGGCTCACATATCGCCAGTGCTGGTGGACCGAGAGTGGAAAACTGGCAAGCTGCGGTCATGTGATAGGGGCCTATTCCACTTAGAATTTCACGCTAGGTAAGTGCCGAGGAAAAGATAATAATAACCAGAGACTAATAAAAATCACATTTAAGTTCCTTCTACTCCGTACACAGTCCAGTCTGTTTTCCCGAGTAAAATCCGGTAGGTCAGGCCATCGATTTGGCCGAACTATGTACTACAGAATCAGATAAGATGCCGTCGACCCAAAAGGTAAACTTATCTAAACAATTGCATTGACCGGACACCTACAGAGTACAGCCGCTCTGATACTCAAACCCCCAAGAAACATGGGACAATGGCATGACGCACTTTCGGGGTATCTACCTAAGACTGTGGGTGGTACTTGGGCAAAGCTCAATCCATCCAGGGCACCAACCAGCACGCATTGTGGACCGGTTTCTCCTTTTCAGGGGGACTAACAGCTTTGACGCGCCACAGATGAAACAGATCAGAGGCTCAAAGGGGTCGAATCTAACCGGTCCGGAGAGATATCAAAAACCTGACGAATCATCAAGATTCTATCCCCCGCAGTACTAACGCAGTACTAACGATGTGGCCCCCATGGCCCGGTCCAATGACACCAAGGACTTGGAGGCAGTGATTAGGTAGAGACCAGCCAGCCTATCCATTACCAAATGCAGTAAGCTTTTAAGACCCTCTTCATCGCCATGGTATCTTCAATCGCCGATTAACCGAGATATAATTCCGGTAAGATCTTTTCAGGTGTCTCTCCTCGTAATCGTCAACTATGAAGATGGGAAGTTCAGTGCCCAGCAGACTATCTACGCCGGATAACCCTTGGCTTATCCACACACCACATTGTCGACAGATATACTCCGTAAGAGGGAGGGGAAAAAAATAAGTATTTGGTGACGTAAGAATCTTCACGCACCGTGCACATTACCCCTTACGATTTTGTCGATAATGGCGCTTGATCTCCCTGGTGGAACAGTTAACCGAAAAGCGATCTTGGGTTGACTCAGTCTAGGAGAACTCTACGCCATCAAGGCCGCTTCTGAGTCTATTCCTGGCCCGAAATCTGCGAAACGGACCACCTATTCTGGATAGCCCCTCGCCAAGGCATACCGAGTTTGGACACCCGAGGGTGTACGTACATCAACGTGGATTAGGATGATCTACATGTAAGTATAGCATAGAACTCTGCAGAATAATAATTAAGGGAGGCCGGTTATCCTGCCAATTTGGCAGCTGGGCATGTTTCAAACCTTACTTCGTACTCCGTCTTGTTGTTTTATGGGAACCGACGTCACTAGCGGCAGCGTGATAGGGGCTACCTTGTAGAAGTTCCTACCGTAAGTGGGTACTCCGACCTGGCAGTGAGCGCCTACATGCCTCATGTACTTGACAAAACAACAACCGACTTGAATCCATGGGGACTTGTAGGATGCATGAATGTGTCCATATGGTGATATCATTTCGAGATACGTTAGGGCATTCCAACAGTCAGGAGACCGATGACAGCCCTATCGCACCAGAGTATATAAGCGACACCCACCTGAATCCTCCCAGGCAGACACAATATTTTCCCGCGGTCGAGCCCACATAAGCCTTTGGATCAAACAAGGAGGAACTGGTCCCCAGGCCCCGACTCTTGGAGGAACTTGATAGGTAGATTGAACACTGGAGCATATCTACTCTGTACAATGTACAGTCAACACACGGCGACAGAGAGCTAAGTGAGAGACTAGTGTCGGCCTGCGGAGTTTATACTTCCTGATGGGCACTTGTAGGAATTGGTTTCCACCTGTCGAAGCCACTATTTTTAACCCAAAATCTTCTCAGGAACTCCCACTTTTCTTCGCACGTTTTTTCCACACCTTTACCTGGTGGAGACTGGGGTGTTTTACCCACCTACGAATGGACGCATTCCAATCCGAGGGTCGGTTGGTTGGGTCAATCGCTTTGACCCTTTATTATTCTTTTTTTTGGTGCGATCAAAGCACTGGGAAAGCATCCCACAGTGTGATCACAGAGATGGAAGTGAGACATGGCGAGCTGGTCGAGGAATGGGGGTACGACTGGAACTAGGGGGTTGCGCGATCGGGTTGTCCACGATGGCCATGACGCGGCCTCCCCGATTCTTCCGCTTTCTGTGGTGGACGCGAGAGAACAAGCAGACTAGGACTCGTCATGACTAACCGGTTTTAATTTATAGATCGGAAAAGGGCCGCCGGCGTCCGAGCCGTCTGTTTGGCCTCCATGTTTTCCAGAAGAATTGGATGAGGATAGAAGATGGAACAATCGGAATTGCTGAGTCGGGTTATGCGGTGTCACATAGCTACACTTGTAGACAGGCTGATCGGTGCCAATGCCCCGTTGCTGGCCTTACATGCTAAGAATAAACCACATCCAGTCCCGATCGGCACAACAATCGCGGCTGCCAAGGCCCACAAGGCTGTTGTTTCCAGTGATTGAACTTGCCACCATTGACAACGGCGGCAACCGAGCACGCGACGATGAATTAAATGTCCTTTCGAGCCTCTTCTGTCCCACTGAACATCGTTCCCTCTCTGTCGATCGCCTTGTCCGCGAACATATCGCTCTTTTGACCCGCACGCCAACGTCCCCTTGTATATACGTCGCATTATTCTTACACCTCCCTTCATTACGTCGTCGACTCGTCCATTCGTTTCGTTCCCCCTGTCGAGGCTTACCCCAGCACCCCCCGGGAAGAGCCACGCCGCCATTAAGCCTTATCTTGCCCTTCTATAACACCAGGATTCAAGACAGCACCTGCAACACCGCAGACGGGTGTCGCGCCGCTGTACGACCCGACCCGACCCAGAGCATGTGGCTCCGTGATTTCCGCGCTTAACGACATTATAACCTTCTCCCTCTTCGACCAGTGATGTGGATATCCGGGCTCGTCGTCTGCCTCTCGGGGCTGGCATCGACCGCCCTGGGCGCTGTCAACGCCGACTTTAATTTCATGAGTGTGAGAGGCAAGGTGGCAAAGGATTATAGAGGAGACGAAGCTGTCTCTGCTGAGAAGTATTTCCGTGAGTGCTCTTTATCGCATCTTCATTTCATCGAGACATTTCTAACATGCGCGAATCCATAGATGAATCATCGTAAGTTCAATCTCAAAGTTTCCGCTTCCACTTTTACTCAACCTCAATCTAGCTTCCATTATCATTATGACGGGCGGTAGGTTCCCCACATCCTTTGGCCCAGTCGTCGCTGATCCCCTGCAGGTTCGCATCTGAGCCTCTTCCAGATGAGGAGACGATCCCGCACCTGTCGGCGCTCATCCGAACCTACCTATCGACAATGGCGGATATCGGCGTAGAGACCTGGATCATGCACGGAACACTGCTGGCGTGGTGGTGGAACCAGAAGGTCGGCGCCGCTATTACTCTGTTCGAACCATGTTCCCCGCTGACCACCCCCCTAGATCTTCCCGTGGGACAACGACATCGACGTGCAGATCTCCGAACCGTCCATTCATTTCCTCGCAGAATATTACAACATGACCGAACATCATTTTGAAATCCCCGACGTGGAAGGCGGTCGCACCTACCAGCTCGAAATCAACCCCAACTTTGTGATCCGATCGACTGCCGACAAGCTGAATGTGATCGATGCGCGATGGATCGATACGTCGTCGGGACTGTTTATCGATATCACGGCGGTGCGCAAGGACGATAGACGAAGAGAAAAGGGCGACACGGGCGCGTTGATGTGTAAAGACGGCCATCGATTCGACGTAAGTCACGCTCCGGTACGGGAATATGCGCGACTTCTCCGCTGACCCGCCAAAGGAAAATGATATCTTCCCCCTCCGAAGTAGTCATTTTGAGGATTTTCCTGTCAAGATCCCCTACAGGTATACGGAACTCCTCCAGGAGGAGTACGGTTCGAAGTCGATAACTGCAACCAGCTTCCAGGGGTAGGTCTTTACTCTTCTCTGCCTGATGAAGGGCGACACTGATATTCCGTTTAGACACGAATTCAACGAGGAAACTCTGCTCTGGGATGATAAGTCAGTGACCCCATCTCATATGACTAGACCGATCCATACTCACATCCATCCAGGTCCCAAAAAAGATCAATACGCCGACGCCGTGACAATCTCCCGGTACGGACTACGCCTCTGGACCATCTCTTCCGTTAAACGCCTATTGTTGGTTGAACGAGGCAAATCTAACTTTGGACATATACTCTGCATGTATACGGCGTTTCATTCTCACTTTCCACCCTATGTGCATATTTCTGTATTTTGACGGCTGCTATTGGCGTTCAGGTTTGGGTTTCTGGCGGCCTTCATACAAAACTCGGGCATGGTTTAGGTCTTTCAAGATGTAAATACCTGGTCAGTTAGTATCTAGAGATGGTGACATATGTGGATGGTATACGGATGCAAATATATTCGTTGGTGAGTTCACTATAGTCACCAAGTGGGATCCATAAGATGGAAGAATTGCTATCCGAGTCCAGACGAGTCCAGATCCACACCGTCCTCGATTGTATCCACGGAGAAGCCGAAGACTGTCGTATTCGGAGAAATGGGTATGGCCGAACAACATGGGCTACTAATTAATTACACTTTTGCACAGCCTGTGAACCAGACAGCGATCAGATAAGATGAAGTCTGCTGACATGGTGTTACTCATACTTCCTGTGTTTGGAACGGCTAGGCTGGCAAGATACCTTCCTAAGGCACCGACCAAGAATGGCGATGATCGATCAGATACGAGCTTTCGACAGTGTTGTTGTTCGCCAGTCAGACGGGTGACGTCAGAGGGATTGGGCCGAGGAAGCTTGACCGTGATGTTCCCTGCAAATGATGTCGGTAGCCGTCTCTTTGTTAAGGGTGTTACCTAAAGGGGACCTCATGCGATATCCGCGACATACACAGCCACACCGCTATCAGATTCTACCCTGATCAGAATCTTGGAGGACTCGTAGAGGCCGTGGAGGGAGGAGTCTGACATACATGGGGGAGGCGGTTAGTAATGGGGACGGGCACCCAGCCAGTGATAAGCGGTCCATCGCCCTTTGAGGCCTGGACTGCGCAGGCAGACGCCAATGAGCGGCGATGGAAGGGCCCTGGAAGCTCCACTATGAGTCGAAGGCTGATGGAAAAAGGTTCAACTCTAAACTTGCCCTCTCGGGCGGACTCTTCAGTGACCTCTTTTTTCCCTCCCTATTTCTTTTTTTATATTCTCACCCCCCCTCCCCTGTTGCCCTCCATCACATCGCGGTCGTTACTCTCCACAATCACGATAGCTCTCCCTGTCTCGAGGATGAGGCAGCCTGTGGAGGCTTCCCTACTGATCCCTGACTTGCCATCATGTCGCCACACCCCCCACCAGCCGCTCAATCAGTAAACCCACCTTTTTCTCAACCCCTCTCCTTTCCTGCGCGGACTGGCTCTGATCAGGCGCCGGGAGACTCTCCCTCTACTTCGACCTCTCACTCGACTTCTCATGGCCCACAGGAACCCTCGAGTCATCGCAGTTGTGTAACCTGTCGCCGAAGGAAGGTCCGTTGCAATAAGAGATGTCCGTGCTCGAATTGTGCCCGGGCTGGCATCGAATGCATCTATCCCCCACCAGGCAGGGCACCCCGCAAGACCAAACGGCCGCAGGACGCAGAGTTGCTGGCTCGACTCAGGCGCCTAGAGGGCGTGATCGAGCACCTCAGTGAGAAAAACGCTGCGGCGGCGATCCAACGTTCCCCGGAACAGCAACAGGCCAATGCCGCCGAAACCACGCAGGAGCGCCCTGCATATGTCCCACCACCGGCAGAGGCGGAGGAAAGCGGTGGTTGTCCCTTCAATCTTGACCCAAAGAAACCTCTTCAACCGCAGAACCTGCAGCATGAGTTTGGGCGACTCGTCATCGATGAAGGTCGAAGCCGATATGTGAGCAATCGATTCTGGGCTAGTCTTGGAGATGAGGTAGGCCTTCTAGTCGTGTACTGCTGTTATGTCAAGCAAATGCTAATTGGGCCACGTTTCAGATCGAAGAATTGCAAGATATCCTTGATCCCTCCTCATCTGAGGATGAGGATTACCCGTCGCCGGAATCCAACTCCACTTCCACCCATTCGGCGAACCATGACGGGTTCCTATTTGGCTTTTATTCACTCTCCCACTCCCTGCGCGGCTTCCACCCTCCACCTGAGAAGGTTCTTGTGATGTGGAACATCTATTCGGAGAATGTGGCCCCCCTAGTGGCCGTGGTCCATAAGCCCTCGGCGCAGCAGCTCTTCGCGAATGCCGCACAGTCCTTCGACTTGTTGGACAAGAACTCAGAAGCCCTACTGTTAGCTATGTGTCTTGTCTCAATCATCAGCCTGACTAACGAACAGTGCGTGTCCTTGCTCGGCGAAGAACGCGACGCTGCCGTGAGTCGGTACCGCTTCGCAGTTGAGCAAGCTTTGTCCAAAGCGAATTTCTTAAATACGCAGAACTTGACTCTCCTGCAAGCTGCTGTGATATTCCTCATTGGCGTGCGGCGGGAGGACGACACGAAGTTTGTGTGGGCCATGACTGCCCTGGTCCTTCGATTAGCTCAAGGACTGGGCTTGCATCGAGATGGCACAAATTTCGGGTTGAAGCCGTTTGAAACTGAGATGCGCCGACGCCTGTGGTGGCACATCTGCTTGTTGGATATTCGGTCATCTGAGGATCACGGGACGGAGTTCCAGATCGACGACAGGCTATACGACACAAGACTGCCCCTCAATGTCAACGATGAAGATCTCAGTCCAGACATGAAGGAGTCACCCCAGGAGAGAGTAGGATTCACAGACATGACATTCTGCTTGATACGCTGTGATATCACGGTCGCTCTGCGACGGATAGGCTATGCATGTCCGAATAAGAATGCCCCGGGACCTCGAGAACCGTTCCCAGAACGTTGCGGAAAAATAATCCAGATGATCAACCACCGCATCGAGGAACGATACCTGAAATATTGTGATAACACGATACCTATTCAGTGGGTGTGTGCAACAGTTGGCCGTCTCATTCTCACAAAGTTATGGCTTGTCGTCCATCACCCGATGACTAGACCGTACCAGGGACTCAATTTGACCAATGAATCTCGGGAAAGCCTGTTTAAAACTTCCGTCGAGGTTACCGAGTTTACTCGGTTATTGACGATCGACAAGAACACACAAAAGTGGAATTGGCTCTTTGCCACGAACATGCAGTGGCACGCCATCGCTTTCGTGCTGTCAGAACTGTGCGTTCGCCCACTAAGCCCCTTGACTGATAGAGCTTGGAATGTGGTGAGCTGTCTCTATGAGGAATGGATGCAGACCTCGAAGCAAAGGAAAGGAATGCTTTGGCGGCCACTTGCGCGGTTGATGAAACGCGCATCTGCTTTCAGAGCAAAACAAGAAGAAACACGTAACCAGATTGGGGCTGGAAGTGTCCCGGTGTCTTCTGGTACTACGTCTTTCTCTCTCAGTGGTCAAAATCCAACTATCATACCACCTCCCCCTCTACCGCAATTACCCCCGGCAGACGTAGAGACACCAAACGTGATGCCAGGGGAGATGTCAGGTGGCTCTGCTGGGAGGGGAATGGACTTGGACATCCGAAAAGGACCAATGGACTTGTTCCAAGAGCTGTTTCCTAATGTCGATTGGCTCTCTGTTCAGAATCCTGAGGACGTCCGGATCCCTAATTCGCCACCAACTACTGGCCTTAGTCCATCAGGTGTCGTTGCCGAGGGGCTGAGGCCGACTGTAGAACCCTCGCAAGATCCAGCTATGCAATTGAATTGGACCGAATGGGACCAGGTCATGCGGGACTTCCATACAGACATACAAGAGGCGCAGTCGAGTTATCCGATGAGCCACGTGACTGGCAACGTGTTCGACTGGCTTCCTTGACAGTCCGTGTTTGGAACGCTTGTTGTTTATGATTCTTCTTGTTCTATACTTGGGATTCAAACTCCCGGTGAATTTGATATGGTAACACTTTGAGCACTCCCCCCTCTCGCTCCTTACGATCTCCTCTCACATATTGATATCCGAATGACCACACTTCACTCAAATTTATGACTATGACTATGTACAATTAGGATTTTGTGATTCGACTAATCTATCAGACGAGCTGGTCTTTCTGGTTGTTCCCTTCACATTGTGGATGTTCTGTATATTATTCTATACATACCTGACGTTTCTCAATGCATATTTCCATAGTTCAATCCGTACATAACTATATTGTTATCGACCGATGCATGGGACCATTGGGTATATTCCAGCTATCATCACGTGACCGACATGTGTACACAGTAGCTTCATGGACCATCACTCACCAACATCAGCGATCACAACACCACCTCCGCGACCACCAAATCCGTCTCACTCTCGGCCCAATTCGATACCCCCCACCGTCACAATGCCCGCGAAACGCACCACTGCCTCGCCGGCCGCCGCCGTACCCGCCCCCAAGCTCTCCTCCGGTCCGAAGACCCTCACAGCCAACTCTTCCGTCTACGACATCGCCTACCATGTGTGGGAGCAGTACCTCGCGACGACATCGCAGCGCACGATGCTCCTAGACGCGTTCATGGCGTTTCTTGTTGTCGTCGGGGGCATCCAGTTTGTCTACTGTGTGTTGGCGGGCAACTTTGTACGTCCTCCCTCCGTCCCAGCCCAGGCCACCCATTTCTTGTCACCCGGGAAGGAACAAGACAATCGGCATGCATTAGTATAACTGATTGACTGACGTGATTTGTTTGTGTGTGTGTGTGTGTGTTTAGCCATTCAACGCGTTCCTGAGCGGCTTCAGCGCCGCGGTCGGACAGTTCGTTCTCACGGCTAGTCTGCGCATGCAGACGAGCAACGGCGTGCCAAAGGAGGGGGCCAAATCTGCGGGGACTGCGAAGGGAAAGGAAACTGGTTTTGTGGGCGCGGTTTCGCATGAAAGGTATGGCTATGGCTTGGTTGATTGCGCTTTGGACTGGTGTGGAGGGTGTGCTAACGGTCACAGGGCCTTTGCGGACTACATCTTCGGGAGCTTGATTCTGCATTTCTTCTGTATCAATTTCATTAACTGAGCGTGCGTCTGGGTTTGTCTGCGGTGGCGCTGTTGGATGTCGTGCTGTTTCCCTGGTGGATTGTGCGCTGTTCGACGATGCTCCCGACGTTGTCGGAGGGATACCTCCGGGGTTTACCTGGGTAGTTGCATGTGTATATCGCGTGGCGTGAGTTGGCTGTGGAATATATCCATGTTGGTTCTCTCTTAAGTGGTGTCAATGTGTCAATTGAGTGTAGCTACGAGTCGTCTGCGTTGCTCGATCCAGTTTCATCGGGGTATATATGCTCTATCCAGGTGTTTATGATATATGATACAGCCGGTTGGGCACTAGAACGCCCGTCCGGGTTTCCTCTTGATGGGCGGTTTCTTCACCACGCTGCCACCACCCCCACCGGTCCCATTGCGACCTCCGGTCGAGGACGCAGTCACCCCGCCGACGCGCTTGCCGGTGGTGGCTGGCCGGCGCACGACCGAGCCAACTTCCACCTCTCGCCGCCGGCGCGTCGGGTCGTTCCGTTCCTGTTCCCGCTGCTTCTCGGCCGCGGCACGCTCTCTGTCTGCGGCGATCTGGCTCTCGATCTCCATGCGCCGGTTGAATTCGTGCTCGGTGACGCGGCGCTCGCGCTGCGAGTAGCCCTTCTCCTTGACCGAATAGAAGACGCCTCCGAGTTCGGCGAGCCACTGAATATGTTAGTTGCTGTCTTCTTCTGAACATGGTGAATGGGGTAAGATGAAAGAACTTACATGCGGATCGACGGCGGTCACAGTGGACATGTACTCCTTGCTGGTTAGGATCAGCTCGTGGTAGACGACATATTCGGGCACGTAGCCCAGACCGTAGAGCGCGCTGGTGGGGTGCAGTTGCATGGTGACGCTGGTGCGCAGGTTGATGAACTCGCCGATACCCTTGACGCGGGCGGCCTGGTGGTAGAAGCCGGAGCAGATGCACTTGCGGATGACGTCCCAGTCGGTGCCGCAGCTGACCAGCGGCATCTTCTGCGCGACCATGATATCGTGCAGCTGGTCGCGGACTTCGCGGGCGCGGCGCAGGGCCTTGGCGTGCAGGAAGTGCTTGGTGCACCAGCCGTCTGAGTAGCCGTTGGATTTCCACTGCGTGTAGACGTGGAGGAGGGTGAGGTGGTCGGATTCCGGGACGAAGAATTTCTCGCGCGCGGCGTCGGATTCTTCCTGGCGCTCTTTGGGGCGGTAGAAGACGCTCGGCACCGAGAGCATCGACACGATCGTGAGCATCTCCTCGCTGCAGCCGTATTCTTCGGAGGCGGTGATGATGAGTTTCGCGAGCGGCGGGTCCATAGGGAACGGCGTCATGCGGCGTCCAAGCGAGGTCAGGTCGCCGAGGTTGTCCAGCGCTCCTAGGGACCAGAGCTCGAAGAGAGACGTGCTGATGGTCTCTTGCGGAGGTGGGTCCATGAAATCGAAGTCGAGGAGGTCTTTGACGCCGAGGGACTTGAGGAGGAGGACCGTGTTGGACAGACTGGTGCGCTGAATTTCGGGGATCGTTTGGAGGTACAGTTCGTTCTTGTAGGCCATCTCGGTGTAGAGACGGTAGGCTTTGCCGGGTCCGGTTCGACCTGCTCTTCCGGATCGTTGGTTGGCGTTCGCTTGTGATATGGGAGTTATTTGTAGCGTGTCCATGCCCATCCGCGGATTGTACACTTTCAGCTTCGAGTACCCCGCGTCCACGACGTACATGATCCCGTCGACGGTCAAGCTTGTTTCAGCGATGTTGGTGGCAACGATGACCTTGCGCACCCCCGGGGCCGCGCGTTCGAAGATCTTTGCTTGTTGTTCAGCCGGCATTTGACTGTATATAGGCAAGATGCTGAGCTTGGGAGGGTCGTTTAATAGTTTGAGTCGTTCGTCGACTAGTTCACAGGTGGCTTCGATATCTTCCTGGCCGGTCATGAATACCAGGATGTCGCCGGGACCCTGCGAGACGTGAATAGCCAAGACCTGCTTGACTGCACTATCGACGTAGTCCTCGCAGGGCGTGCGCGAGAAGTGGACGTCGACGGGGAATGTTCTCCCGGGAATGATGAACTCGGGAGCGCCTCCAAAGAACCTTGAGAACCGCTCGGCATTCATCGTAGCGGAGGTGACGATCAACTTCAAATCCCTCCTGCGAGCCAGGACCTTTTTCAATAGACCCATTAGGACGTCGGTGTTCAACGCTCTCTCGTGTGCTTCGTCCATGATGATGCAGGAGTACTTGTCCAAATCGGGCTGAACGAGTGACTCGCGAAGAAGTACACCGTCCGTCATATACTTGATGGTCGTCTTGTCGCTCGTGCAGTCCTCGAAGCGAATCGCATAGCCGACAAGATCGCCGAGGTCCACATCCATTTCCTCACTCACACGTTTCGCCACGCTCATGGCAGCCACTCGACGGGGCTGCGTGCAGCCGATCATTCCAAACTTTGAGTAACCGTCCTCATGGAGGAACTGCGTCAGCTGGGTTGTCTTCCCCGAGCCTGTCTCACCCACAACGACTACCACCTGATTATCTCGAATAACGCGAAGCAGATCCTCACGGACCGCGAACGCAGGCAAGAACTCTCGTTGTTCGCGCAGCGTCTTGCTCTTACTGAACGAGCTCTGGCCGCCCTCGCCCTTCTTCATATGCTGGGCAAACTTATTCCCACTCTTGTAGGTATCCTCCACGGGCAAAGCAACGGCACTGTCGCCCTCGTCCTCCTTCACTCCCATCAGGTTCCCAAGCGCCGTGCCCGCCATAGTGGTAGCCTCCTGCGCCTGTTTCTGTCGCTCTCGCTGCTGGCGCCGCTCTCGGACGACCTTGCTTCCCTTCCGACTGAACACAGCCATGTCACTTTGCGGGTCGCGCACCGCCGAGATGGGCTCCAGCTGCTTTGTGAAAATCGTTCGGCCATCGAGGAACGGGGGGCGGAGGTCGTGGACTAGGAGATGGACGCGCGTAGTTTCCTCATCCTCGGGCATGAAGTCGCTGTCGAAGTCTCGTCGTTGGGCGACTCCCGATGTCAGCATGCGGTTCGTCTCCCAGTTGTCGATGTCCTTGCGCTTCGCGTCGCGGAGCGGTGCCGGTAGGTTGCTCTTCAGCCGTTTGGCTGGTGGCATCTCGTTGGAAGCCATTGTGGAGGGATATCGATGAGCAATCCCTTGAAAATGGAATGTTCCTAATGCTCGATGGCTATTGGGAGGGCGACCAGCTGCTTGCTGCAAGCGCTGCTGGCGATGGGTGGAGTGGAAGACGATGGCGATAAATGCGGACTTGTATCGACAAGGCTGCAAACATGGCAAACAGGATATCACGTGCCTTAGCCATTGTCCAGGCGTTGGATATTTAGAGGCAGTCAAGGTGGCATTTTATGTCACTGATCTTGTCGAATATAAAAGCTTATGTAGATATCCTTAACAGCCTATGTAGTTTCGTAGCTTGGTCCCTCGTTGCGATGTTTCCCTTCGATGCGGCCAGATTTTGAGCTCCGCGCAATTTGACCTCCGTCCGATAGCAACAGCCCCGCACTGCATTATTCTCCCCTCTCCATTGCACGTCACATCCAACCAAACACCATGGCTAGTCAAGCGTTAAACCCCAAGCGGCAGCAGGGTAAGTGTGCTCATTCCCTTCTTCATTGTTAGCAATGGGTGATGAACAGACCTGACTCTCCGCAGAGCTGCAGAACCAGTACAGCAATTACAAGAACACTCTGACGCAGATGGCGCAGCGGATCGGCAACATCGAGAGTGAAGCAGAGGAGCACAGGTCAGTCTCCCTAGAATACAAGAACCATGCGATTTCCGACTATTCTCCGCGATGGTGACCGAATATGCACTGACACGATGTGCGCGACTAGACTCGTTATCGATACACTGGAACCTCTCCCACGGGACCGGAAGTGCTTTCGCATGGTGAACGGTGTCTTAGTGGAACGCACCGTGGAGGACGTTCTTCCCTCTCTGAAGACCAACTCGGATGGGCTCAAGCAGGTCTTGGAGGAGCTGATGAAGCAGTACAAGGCCAAGCAGGACGAACTGGACAATTGGAAGGTTGGTGCTTCCCTTCGGACGGTCTAAATCCCGGCGGGAACGAAAATTGCTAACATATTTGATCATATAGAAGAAGAATAATATTCAGGTCGTGCAGCCTTGAAGGGCAGGTTCTGTTTACGCCATACCCATGTCTGAGCCGTGTCTTTGTTCGTTTTCATTTTCAGCGGTATTATATTACGATAATTGCAAAGATAGAAGGAAAATAAAAACCGGCGTCTGGAGATTGATCGAGTTTATGGGACTCTATCATTTTGAGAGTGGTTGTCTCTTGGAAAGTGATAACGTAGGAGGTCAAGGAAGATGGCCTGTTTCTTGCAGTTGCGGAGATCGACGGCGCCCAAGTCTTTAACCTGACTATACAACAGCTGGTAGTGGGAGGAAATTGTCCTTGTTCAGACTGACTACTTTGCCATTCCAGCGCCCAACCGTGAGGCTGGCGGATTGACGTCTATCCGCAGAGCCTGGCGTGATGGCGTGATCCTTTGGGTCGACTTTATAGCGCAGCTGAGTTGGCATCGAAGTCCAAAACAAGGCGTTCAAAATGGTCCACGGCTGTGCGTCTTAGGGTAGCCTCGACATCTGAAGCACTGAACTCTTTGTATTAGCCTTGGATTAGCGGAGAGACTAAGAGAGATTAGTCGATGGAAGCATGTCATAATCAATATTTTTTGGCGCCTGACGGAATTTCTCTGGAATTTCTCCTGGAGGGCCTCCGTACCAGATGCAACGGACTCCCCGATACTGACTCAGCCGGTCATCTCCTTGACTGGCCCCATTTGGGCAATCATCAGCATCGTTGGTCAGGCGAGCGGCTGAGTATGGGAAACTGGGAGACCCCGCAGCCCGTGCATCTCTGGGTAGACACAGAGTGTTTCAGGGTCAGGCTATGGTGTGGTTAGGTTGGATCTCCGGTACCTCATCTGATCGTAGGGGTATCCTCAGAGGGGACTGGAGAGGGAAGTGAATGCAATGGAAGAAAGATGAGTGTATGAGGATAGACAGTGAATGCATAGGCAGGCCAGCTGAGTAAAGATGGTCACGTGTGATACAGGACTGGAACCAAGTATACCGTCATAATGGTAAACTTACCATGTAAGAAGACCATGGGGGCGTATCAATGTCGTATCGACCTCTCTTTCTCCTTGTTCGATCATCCATCATCAGCATCCCAACTTCTCTCTTCTCTTCTCTTCTCTCTCATCCCAAGCATCCGTCTCCAGTCTATCTCCCATCGGATCCTCTGTACACGTGTGGAGGTGCATCTGGTACCTTTTTTCTCAGGGGCGCTGTACTTCCCCTGCCAATTAACCACCTGAACAACAGCCAGTGATCGGTCGAGCTGCTGGTCTCTTCTGGTTCGCCAATTGCCTCCAGTCTCCAGTCACAACATCATCCAATTACTGGCACCTCTCAGCCACTGTTGTTCCTTCTCGCCCTCTCAAATCTCCCGATTGCCTAGCCAACGCCTGCTCCGACGGCGCATTATTCTTCTGGTGCTGGCAGCAACAATAATTCCTTTGCGCAACGTGCCACTGTCTTCGACCCACCACGACCTCCTCTGTGTTGCATCACCCGCGTCAGTCACCCTGTCGCTGACGTTAACCAACCACCACCATCGAACTGCAAGAATCCTCTGTAAGTTGAATTCCACCACACGCGACTCTATCCAGACAATCAGACTTTCCCGGGATCCCGTGCCCCATCCTCGTCGCTGGGCATCAAATCACATCGTATCCGCCTTACCCCAACCCCGATAAGCGGATTTACCCAAAAGTAAGGGTCGGCTTATCTGGCAGCGCCGCTCAGCGCGAATCCCGGCGGTGGACCAGGCGCACACCGCCAGGCCCGAGCGACTATCGCGACAACAATGCGAATCCACCCCCACACACACGTGCTGACATCGTCTTTCTCCCCGATCTAGGCTGTCGTGAAGCAAATCGCTGCCCAGCCAGTTAACATCCTTGTTGGTCTTGGCGCAGTCCGATCGTCGCGTCCATCGTCCCAAACGCATCGTGCATCCGCCGCATCTCTGACGTGGTTTTGCCAACAGAGCAATTAGACACGACCGTGACGTCGCAAGGTTCCCATAGTCGCTGCACGCGTCCAAATAGCTAAAAATCATGTCATCGACCTCCCCTTCCAAAGAGCCCGAGGTGGAACCTGAAGCTCAATCGGGTGAAGAGCACGAACAAATGGAAAAAGAGCAAGACCAGACGCAGGGCCAGGGAGAGTTCGAGGTCAAGGAGCAGGATAGGTGGTTACCAATTGCAAATGGTAAGTTGCGCTTCCTTGCAGCTACCCGTCCCTCTGATTTGCGCGTACCTTGCGACAGTCGACCTGCTCCGTCCAGCTGTGTGCCCTACCATCTTTAACTATATTCTCCGCCGTCGCTTGGTATTCTTGTCGTCGTCTTTTTACTTCAGCTTGTGGATTTCTCTACAGCCTGGACTATGCATCGCATCGATTTCACTTGGATTCACACAATAAATTTCTTCTGTCGCCTCTTCCGCGCATTACATTCATCATGCGAATCTCGCGGAATTACATGCTAACACTTAGTCTCAGTGGCCCGTATCATGAAACTGGCTCTGCCGGAGAATGCCAAAATTGCCAAAGAAGCAAAGGAGTGCATGCAGGAATGCGTGAGCGAATTTATCTCCTTCATCACAAGCGAGGGTAAGTCCGTTTGCCCGCACTTCACGCTGCCCTCGTCTAATAGCTGTTATAGCGTCCGAAAAATGCCAGCAGGAGAAACGTAAGACCGTCAACGGAGAAGATATCCTGTTTGCCATGACCTCGCTAGGCTTCGAGAACTACGCGGAAGCTCTGAAAATTTACTTGTCCAAATATCGCGAGGTAAGACCTGTGCAACATCTTTGACACGCTTGCGCGACCACCAGGCCTCGCTATGCTTCACGAGAGCCCCCTTCTGACACCTTATCAGACCCAATCCGCACGGGGAGAACAGAACCGGCCAACAAGCAGCGGGTACGCCTCCGGTGGGCCAGTCGGTGGTGTGGGAGGTGCAGCCGCGCGCCCAACTGGCTCGTTTGACGCTGCGGACCCCACGAACAATATGATACCCCCTACCCTGGATCCCTCTGAGCAGGACCCCTCGGCGTATGGTTATACTACCATGGTGGGTCAACCTCATAACGGAACCGGCGGCGAGTCCTATTAATCCGGGGTCATGGGGACAACATCTGGTCCGCTCGCACTGAAGGACACGAAATCCACGACTTTGCCGTCCGGGTTTTCTCCTCGGCATCTTGACGATACACAGACCTTATGGACTTTGACGGATTAAGGACAAGTTAAAGAATATTCAGATAGTTTGGTTCGGGGCGGCGCGTTTTATTCCTATCCTATCTTTCCTCTATTATCGTTCCATGTTTATCAACTTTATACGGATTTCCGGGAATGCTACATTTTCATTGAGAAATAAAACCTGTACAATTGCCTGCGGAAGGGCTTGTATGGATCCCTTGACTCTGAACGTACTCTTGGCCATCACAAGCTCTGGCCCATCTTCTATCTAGCTTCGTTGGGTGTCATCAATACTGTTGAGTCTTAAACTCGTGTCTAACGAGCTCTGGAAGACTTGTCTTAGAAACAATGAACTAGGCAATGTGTCATGGGGTTAAAGCACGCTAGCGTTATTGATAATACTGTTCTCATTCGGTATCATAAATGTGTTCATCATCAGAGGTCTCAAATAGTAAATATATGCATCATGCTGAGTCCCCAACGAGTGGGGATGTTTTTTAGAAGAGATCAAAATATAGACAAGAAGTCGGTGGAAACAGTTCAACCATGCATCCACCCCCCTTCTTGGAGGAGATCCGACATCGGAGTTTCCTGCCAGTAAATCTGCCGCCATTCGTCTTCTAACTCTGGAAGTCCCTCAATGGCCATCGGAACAGGCTGGTCCGGATCCGTGAAGGAAAACAGCTGTCGCCAGTCCAAGAGCTCGCGGGGATGGTCCATCGGATCCATGGACGCCCAGTTGGTCGACGGGATCCAGTTGTCGAACGGCTGCTGTTGGTGCGGGCTCACAGTAGCCTGAGTCTGGGGAAGGTGTGGAGATTCGGGGGTCGGAACCTCAAACGGCATCTGGGAGGATTGCATGGGGGTATCTGAATTAGAAGAATTATGCGTGGAGGTGTTGGGGGCGCCTTTGTTCTGGTCATGGGAGTTGTGGTTATTGCTAAAGCGTCGAGGTCGTTCACTCGTGGCTAATCGGAGATCTTCCTGAAGCCGCTTGGAGTCCTCGAAGAGTCGGAGGATGGTACTTGCGTGGGACCAGTACTCCGCCAGCTCGCGGAGAGAGTACGATGCCGAGTCGAATCGGCGGAGCGCATTGATCGCGAGCACAGGGTTGGAGAACCGTAGCTCGACCCGGACTTGGATCATCGCGGTGAACAATGTATGGACGCCCGAATACCACAAATACTTCAAGCGGTCATTAAGGCGGAGCTCTTCGAAAATGGACGCGATGACTCCTGCGGCGGCACTGCAGATTTCTGCATCGTGCGGCCCGTAGTCATCCGAGTATGCAGATGCCCGTGGATGCGGTCGATGGAGAAGAATGAGAAAATTATTATATGTCAAGTGGAGCATAGCGGACCAAGGGTCCATATCTGATGCCCGGAGACGCAGATTATCAGGGAGTTTCAGAGACCAGTTGGCGAGAGACTCGTCGGCTTCCTGTAACACTGCCTTTCGGCGCTCGGTGCTGACTCGTAGCCCAAACCGCTCTCTGACTATATATGAGATCATTGTGCAGAGCTCGGAAAAATGAATCACATAGTCCGCCTGCACCCGGGAACCGCATCCTTCGAAGTCGGAATGCGTCAGCGGAGAGACATCGGAATCTTCAAGGTTGCTGGATCCAGTTAGTGACACTGTGAAGGCGCTAGGATGCGTGGGGTGATGAGCTCACATAGCCTGTGGACGACCGTGGGATAAGGAGGTCATGACATCGAATTGGACTAGGATGTACCATAGTCGCCTCCACATTCGATGATCGCGCGGTACAAATCTGCTTTGTACGGGATTCCGGTGCATACCGAGGCCCGTGGCAATTCTCGCAGCCACTCCAACCCAGTAATGAGCGTTTGCGGCAACATCGTCATCGGCACTGTCCGAATGCCAAGTCAACAGAAGGGCGGCCTGAACCATGATGTCGCGATTGCGCTCAATTCGATTATCGATCAGCCACTTTGCACGTCGAAAGAAGATCTCCTTCAATGCATCCCGATCTGCCCTAGGACGTGTGACATGAGTCCCAACTAGCAGAATGGCCTGAAGGAGCAAGATAGGCGGGGGATCGGCAGGGTCACGACTGCGATATTGGGTCATGAACAGATCCTCTTCGATGATGGGGTACCCTGGATTCACGTGGGTGAAATATGCCTCCACCAGCTCATCGGCGAGCGCTGGTTCTGGCAAGGTGAGGGCGTCGATGAGAAGTTGGTCATGTCCAGTCTTCAGTTGCCGTCTGGGAATTTCGTTCCCCGCGAAATGGTATACGCCGTCATCTTTGTCTCGTTGCTGGCGGATCAAAAAAGACATGTTCGACAGTTCATGACCGACGTAGATTGCGCGGACACCCCGCTGAATTTCCCGGCTGCCTGACTCTTCCTCATCAATGAGCTTTACCAGTCGTGTTTCCAAATCTTTATGAGAATCACGCTCGAGCGATGAGTCACCGGTAGACTGGCGATTGTACTCTTGGCCGTTCGAATTTGAAGAGGCGCCATGGGTATGGGGGCCATTGCTGTTGTTGAATGTGGGTTGAGGAGAGTGAATGATAGCGGCGCCGCTTACGAGTGGAGTAGTTGCGCCAGGTTGGGTCCCGCGGAAAGCAGTCGCGAAAGCCGTGGGCTGTACGACAGGAGTGGGCGATGTAGGTTTCGGTGCAGGTTCTGGAGCAGGAGGGCGACAACGAATGGGAACAGGATCTAGGATCGAGCGCACAGCCAGACGCTTTTTCTTCTCATGAATACGGCAATCGGTTTTGCCCGTGGAGCGGCAGTTGGAGCATGGTAGGCCGACGATGCGGGCGTCGCATCGGACTTTACGCCGATGACAATGAACACAGGCTGCAGAACCTACATGATAAACCTCGTCAATATATTGGTTACATGAAGCATATCCAAAAAGACATGGTATCACGTACCCGACTTGCGCTTAGTCACACCATTGCTGGTGGGCGTTTGGCTATTATGCGCTGTGGAGGACATATCAATATCATCGACGCAGAATCAGGGTCCGGAGACTCGCAACTTCATCATTCATGATGGGACGAACCGTCGTGAAGATGGAGAGCCCTAAGTCCGGGAGAGCATCAACCTCGTGGGGAGACAATGGGAGAGGAGGGTCGCAGAGGGAAGAAAAGAGGAGACGATGATAAACTCCAGTCGGTGGGGCAGAAAAGAGGCCGGGGAAATCACGTGGGTGCGGAGAAATCCCGCCTCACGAGGTCCTTTTTATGCTTGCAGATGTCTCTATCTTGCCCTCCTCGTTCTTCGTCGGCTTACTCTCTAGATGATGATGAGGAGGAGTGTCTCTCTTTTACAGAAGACCAGAGTATCTCGTGGTGGAACATGTACTTGCCGTCATTGGAACTTGATACTACCACACCGACCAATCGGTATCGGCTCTCCTATCAGCCCTATCAACAACACCCCTCAATCAACATCAACAGATCAACATCCTTCACACCACTTCACACCACTTCACACCACTTCACACCACTTCACACCACTTCACACCACTTCACACCACTTCACACCACTTCACACTCAATCAGACTCTCCACCCCCTTATGGACCGTCCAAATCTTCACGATCTTGAGCCCTGCCGACTCAACGAGTCGAGCCCATTGGCTCTCGGTGCGCTCCGCTGACGCGATAGCCATCATGATACAGTCCAGTCCGGTAGTCTCATACTGCGCTCCCGTTGGGGGAATTAGATTCTCGTTGATCAGCACTTTACTGTACCCAGGGCGGAGAGCCGGAACAAGATTTGCCAAGATTTTCTGGCACATCTCATCAGGCCAACTATGCAGAACCGAGTGCAGATAGTACGCTCGGGCTCCTGTATGGGCGATCAGTCGACGCAGAATTTTCCTATCACAACAAACTTACCCTTGATTGGCTGTTCCGTCAAAAAGTCGTGGGCCATTGGCTCAATAGAGCGGTGTAAGCCTTTCGCCCCTTGAATGACCTAGGGGAGATCCTGCAGAACTAAACGACCCGGCGCATCCGGCCATTTTTCCCTGAACTCAGAGAGGTCATGGCCGATGCTTCCGCCCATATCGACCAAGAGAACATCTTGATCCTTGATGTCAGCTCCTTCCACTAGTCGTTCCATCACAGGATAGAAGCCCTGGTCCATCCAACTGGGTCTCCCTTGACGATACACGCCCATGTGATTGCCGAATTGTTTCGCAAACAGAGCATCCTCCTGCGCGCATTGGAAGACATGCTTTTCCGTCTTGTGCCCCAGGTGGAAAGCGGAATTTCCTGGATTTGTTGGATTGCGGTAGTCAGTCTTCTTGAGGAATTCGGGAAGTGCAGAAATAGCCGGGTAAAACCATTTTGCCCTGACATGCAAGATGCAGTTAGTTTCATTGAAATCTCGAGGGAACAGTGTTTCAAAAGCAGAGCCCGGTATACTAACATGACTGGATATCCGTCGGCATACTTCTCCACGCTCAATGTATGCGAAAAGTTGGTTCCACGGTACTCGTCAGGACCTGTCTCGGTAATCACACCTGTCGCACCCAGATGCTTTAAGATTCGGGCTGTGAGATTGGCAACGATGAGAAAAGAACGAAGAATATGCGAATGATCTCGGGACCTTACACAGCATGACAGGGTCGGTATTGCTGTGGCGCGCAAGTTGGGACGCAGACACAGGCTGAGTACTTTCGGCCAATAGCCTGAAAATCCCCAAGTCTATAGCTGTCTCAATCGCAGCGAATTCAGTGGGCTTTTTTTAAAAGATTAATACAATAAGTACCTCGTCTTAACAAAACCCCAATCGACAGGTTCAAACACT